>JAAEEI010039791.1:26000-58833 GCA_012654025.1 Pachypsylla venusta
CTTTTAGACAGCGATACTGAAAACCGCTAAAAAGCGGCAAAAATCGCCAAGGGTGTGTTCGATTGCACCCAGTTTCGGGGCACAATTAGAGCCCAGATGGGACCTATATACCAATATTTTATCCAAATCGGTCAACGCTAAGTGGCAAAAGTGCCCATCACGGAGGGTGGCGGACAAACGAATTTTTTTTATTCGATTTTTGGATTTCCTTGAAACGTATAATATTAAAATTTGAGGGGGNAATATCAAATTTTGAGGGGGGGGGTATTTTTTTTCCGTGACGATTCCAAAGGTTCATTATTGAAAATAATAAACCAAAAGATGACTGTCCACTTTATTTCATTTTGAGAAAATCGCCTTTTTAACTTCAATTTTTTTCACATTTTTGACCATAGTATACAAAAACTCTATCAACTCAGCATATTGGTTTATTACTGTAGACCCCACGCAAATAAGGCGGCGCATTACTTGGGTTAGTACAAAAATCCACAAAAAAAGCAAGTGTTGTAAGTAAAAAAAAANGAGTAAAAAAAAAAAAAAACTCTACAAATGTGACACATGGATTTATTATTTTACTGGCTAAAAAAATACCCCTCTTCCCTTAAAATTTGATATTTTACGTATGTGTAGAATCCAAAAATCGGGGCACTTTTGCCATTTAGCGATCACCGATTTTGATGAAATTTAATATGTAGATCATAGGCCCCACTGGGGGCACAATTAGACCCCGAATTGGATTTACACATATGAGACTGACGGTGACGAAAAGTTTTGGGGCACAATTAGACCCTAAATGGGAATTATATATAATTTCATCACAATCGGTCAACACTAAGTGGTGAAAGTGACCATCACGGCGGACGACGCCGGCGCCGGCTGCGAACAAACGGATTTTTTTTTCGATTTTTGGATTCTACGTACCTTGAATTATAAAATATCAAATTTTGAGGGGATACTTTGTTCAGGGTGTGTACCAGACTGGAAATCCCGGAATACCTGGAATTGTCAGGGAAAAGTCAGGGAATTTAGGAAAAAACGACGAAAAAACGCCAAAAGTCAGGGAATTTTTCAAATTTGTTTTTACAATTAAAATCTCAAATGAAGAATCTCGAATCTGATCATCACTCATCAAATCAAGTTCTTATTCAACAAATCGATCTGATTGACCAAAAATTGAAAGACAAATTCAAATGTTGTGACAATTTACCATCGTCTGTTAGTATAGAAGATGTGAAAGTTTATGTGAACCAAGTATTGACACCTGATAGATTAAGAAATAGTCTGGACGAGGCTTATGTAAATAAATAAGTACTAACAAAACAAGTGAATGAAATAAAGCAAAGTGTGGATGAAGCTCCTCGACAAGGTGAGAATGAAGATCGATCAGGAGATTAGTTTTCCATGTGAAGAGGAAAGAAATGTTATATGCAGTAACCTTCACATCGAAATTGAATTTTTGATGGAAATTTATTCTCCAAGTGTAAATACACAATCTATGCAAAAAAAAAAAAATTGTTCTAGCAGCAATTACAAGCCAAATACTAAAAGCAATGATATTGGAACATTTTCAAAATCATCAAACTGAGAATGATTGTGAAACTTCTTTTGGTTTGCATTGCTGTATTTATGGTCTTTGGCCAAACATTTTTGAATAATGAGGTTGCCGTAGTACGTAGAACCAACCATCTGAGGACAAAAACCCAACATTAAAAGGATCATTTCCTGTAGTAACGCATGTCTAAAATTTATATTCCCTGCAAGACCACAAACATGACGTTTTTTTGCATATAATCTGGGTAAAAACCTGATATCTGAGCAATGTTAGCATCTTAGTACCTAGTATCGTATTAACACTCTATGCCCCAGAATTTCTTTAAATTTGGTTTTTGCCAATTTTTAAATGCCATTAAGTGGAAAAAGACATCCGAAAATCTTGAAATGATGTTGTTTTTGCATATAAATATAAATAAAATACTTTTTCTTCAAAAAAATTCTCAAATAGATTGATGACCTCTTTGCGTACCAATTTACTTGTAAGAAAAGTAAGCCATCGTATATCACGGAAGTAGCTCAGTTGTTTGAGGCGGTGGATTCGTAACCAGGAGGAAATGAAGGTTGCAGTCATAAATGCAATCAGTCTCAATAGAGGCTTGCAACCAGTTTAATAATAATATCACAGTAGGCTCAAATTGCCAAAAAAATAATAAAATATGAGTATGGTAACCTTGGGGGCGAGCCTTTGATCCATCGAACATGTGGTTTCAAGGGACCCACTTTTTACACATTCTGTATATGAAAGTGTACAACTTGTAAGTTCATCGCCTTTTTATTTCAGCCTCTCTCAACGCCTCCCTCATTGAAGATATTAAAGAAAGCATAAAACATGACGTCTATAAACAACTCTCCCAACATTATGCCACTCTGAAAACTGAGCTCACCCAGACATTGCAAGTCCAGAAAGTTGCCCATCAAGAAGACGTCAAGGACATTGATATTGATGCCGAGTTGAACACTCTCATTGATCAAAAAATTAGTCATGCCCTTGCAACATACGATGCTGACAAAACAGGACTCACTGATTTTGCATTGGAATCAGCAGGTAAGTGTAGAATGACCAGATTTCGCCCAAAAGTAAAGCACCTTGTGAAATGCGCGCCTATACAAAACTGTTTTCAAGATGGATATTTTTCTCCCAAAAGCGGGACGGCGCATCTATACCAAAATATCTTTTTGGAGGACGGTTTTTACTACGTAATGCGCGCCTATTCAAAACTGTTTTGAAGGAGATGGATATTTTTCTCCCAAAAGCGGGACGGCGCATCTATACCAAAATATCTTTTTGGAGGACGGTTTTTACTACGTAAGAAAAATGAAAAATGGTCTTTTTAGTGTTTAGACAAATACTTAAACTAATTACACTTTGGTTGATTTGGGCTACTATGTCAATTAAAACCATATTAACCTGTCTTGGTAGCTCAGTGGTCAAGCGCTCGCCTGGTAATCGGGAGGCCGCGGGTTCGAACCCCAGCCAATGTAGGATTTTATCCTCTCAATTAATTGAGAATTTGACCACAATAATAGTACAAGCTTACTGCTGGGGTAAAGGGACTCGTTAGTCTCATTCGAGCAGTATAAATAAGCAGTATTATATATTAAGGCAGATAAAATACTATATCTTCACTTGACTGTAAAAATTAAAAAGATGTTAAAGCTGACTAGTTTCGTGCTCTCCTGAGCACATCATCGGATCTAGCTAGCTCCGATGATGTGCTCAAGAGAGCACGAAACTAGTCAGTTTTAACATCTTTTTAATTTTTACAGTCAAGTGAAGATATAGTATTTTATCTACCTTAATAATTACACTTGTCGAGCAGGCTTATTAAAAACAGTTGGTACCGAAAAATATCATTACCGGAGTAGGTTTTTTATGATGCCCTCAGCCTCGTGATGGTACTGTGAAGGCGCAATTTCTCACAATCTATTTATGCCTAATATTGTGAGAAGTGACCTGATGGTTACATCATCACTGGTCAAGTTCACTTGAGCTGATTGTGTAAAATAACTCTGCATTATCATTATGTTTTTTAACTCTTTTTCTTGTATTAAATTGAAAAAAATTATGTATCAACTACAATTAATTTGATGAGCCACGAGCTCTTTCGTCTGTTACGACATTGGCAAGTGAACTGAGGCTAGGTATGATAGAGGATGCATGGTACAATATGAGATTATATTAAGATGGTGGGTGGGGGGTATATTTTGGTTGTTCATATGTGTTATCTATGCATAATGCCTGTATATTTAACTATTTACATTTTTTTTTTTTTTNTATTTTTTTTTTTTTTTTTTATTATTAGGAAAATAACTATTTGCATACATAATGTTTTTTTATATTAACTAATTAATGTACTGGAACATATTTCCGCTTTTGAAAAAATTCATGTTATTCATTAGGTCTATTTTCTTATTTCTCGCTCTGATTATATCCATTTCTTCTTTTATTTTTATAATAATTTCGCTCTGTAGATAGAATTTTAAAGTTTTCTGCAGGGTGGTTGTAAGCGTGTTTTTCTATATTAAAATTATTAGCGTATTGCGATTTTCCTCTGTTGTATTTCTTGTGTTACGGACATAATTCAATAATTATATTACAGTTATTGACATTGTTCTTTGGGTCCAAGGTCAATATCAGCCCCTAAGAATAGATTTATGATGACAATTCAAATCTGTAGCACTGGACAGCCACTTGTTTGGAGCTGCAGGCTCATACGATGATGCCACTAATGAATGAACGAGAATTATGTTTGGAACTCATGGAATTTGAAAATTGGGATCATTCGCGAACCGAATTTATTTTTTCTTTCTTATTTCAGGCGGTCATGTGATTGACATTCGATGCACAGAAACTTACACTCTGAGAGAACCATATTATGTTTTATTCGGCTATGTACTTTGGCGACGTGATTCAACTCCAAGAAAAGCTATCCAACCTGGTCTCTTACCAGGAGATTGTTGGGCGTTCAGAGGTGCTGTCGGCTGTCTAGTACTGAAGTTGTCTCATCTAATAGAAGTTACCAAGTTCAGTATTGAACATATACCTAAATCATTGACACCAAATGGAAAAGTGGACTCTGCACCAAAGAAATTCGTAGTTTTGGTAAGTGTTATGAAATTCAGTTGATTTTTACGAACGAAATAAGAAGTTAAGGAAAACACCTTCAGAAGGGCGGAGAAAGGTCTTTAGTGGGTGGGTGTGGGGGGGGGGGCAAAGGTTAAACTCTGAATATTACCATTGGATGATCGTATTTGGATAAATGAATGAATGATTAATGAAAGAAAAACATGTAACTTACGCATACGGTGTCATAGTGCTGTTTCCCTCAAAATCAACCGTTCTTCCCTTTTAAGTGGATATGGGGTTACCGAAAAGATTTGGGTGGCTGTTGACTGGCACTATGATTGTATGCGTTTCAGGTCGTCCCGGTTACCGAAAAAATTTGGGTGGCCGCTGACTGAAACTATGATTGTATGCGTTTCATGTCGTCCCGGTTACCGAAAAGATTTGGGTGGCCGCTGACTGAAACTATGATTGTATGCGTTTCAGGTCGTCCCGGTTACCGAAAAGATTTGGGTGACCGTTGACTGGAACTATGATTGTATGCGTTTCAGGTCGTCTCGGTACGTAGGACCGGCCGTCGTAAGGACGCTTACGGTAAATGACCTTAATGCACTGTGAATAATATGCGAGCACTTGATGTGTTTGTTGCATACAATGATCGTCCTTTCCCCCTGTATTCACTACTGCTCTGAAGGGTTCCCGCAGACAGCAGCATACTTCCTTATCTTATTGCATAGCACACATCTCCGCATATATGCAATGAAAAACAAATACGCAGCATGCAGGTCGAGAAACATTGTGAGAGTATTGCGAATATTGAGGGATGTCTTTAGGAGGACCTTTGTCCCCTGGATACGGTTGTAGGAAGTTTGATCTTATAATTGTGGTGAAACAGGCGCTGGTCTTGGTCGTTCGGAGCTTGTGCACTTCCTATCTCTAAACTGATCTGATCTTCTCTTAGGAAATCTCCTAGGACTTTATACTGCTGTCGAACTTCATCTCTCTGGCAATATGATTTCTCTTGTTTATGTTCCTTGCTATGTTCGAGATGACGTCGTACAGTACTTCCCTATCTTAGTTCGGCAGTGACTGGGTGTCTCTGCTTTACTGATACTTGGGATCAAGTTTTGCTAAGGTTTATTAGGTTTGGCAGAGGGAGCCAAGCTTCCCTCTAACAATATGCTGACTCCCATAAGAACATGTGTATTTGTTTTTCCTTGCATATATGCAAAGATGTGTGATATACAATAAGATAGGTGTGTATGCGGCTATCTGAGAGCACCCTAAGAGTTTAAAGCGATACTACTTTATAGTGGGTAATATTTAATAGATATTTTATTTTTTCCATTTCCACAGGGCTTGACCCAAAAATATGACAGCAACCCAACGTTTCTTGGTGAATTCATTTACAATACAGATGGACCAACTTTACAATTCTTTGAAGCAATCGTAAGTAAAACTTAGAAAGCTCTCGCCATATTGGCAGTAAATATGATCGCGTCGACCCGACAATATACGTCGTAAAGTCGCCGACTCAACGAATATTGGCCATAATGTAAATATTATACTAATGTTTCATTGTCTTATCACGGCGCATCCGTCACGAAATCTGAAAGGACCCTGATACTTTGTCAACGACTTTTTCCACAAAATGGACTTCTCGGGTGATTGATCTCATGTACCAGATCTACTCTTGATATCTTTCCAATCAAACATCGTCTACCATTCGTTCCGACGACATTTACATTGGTTCCATGTACCAGGTCTACTCTTGATATCTTTCCAATAAAACATCGTCTACCTTTCATTCCGATGACAAGATCGCCCTGTTGTTTTCCACTATGGATCGGCTGATATCAATACTGCTACTTAGATATGGCATTGAATCATATCTTTAGTAAAATTAGAGCTAAGATCTATGTAACAATATAAAACTATTTCCCTAAATACAGATCTCAATAAAATCATTGAGCTAATGAATTGAACGTTCAGTTTTTAACAAACATGATTGCTCCTATTGTCTGTGTTTCTGTTTCTTTGGTTCGATTCCGATCAAACGTTGTATGGACATTTATTTGTTAATGAATTTTTCTGATTAGTTTTTGTATCTTACTGGGTCACCCAGTGCCTTATGGTGGCCTCTGTCAGTGAGTGTCTACTGTTCACAGAATGGAACCGGGTTGGTTAAGTGAATAAGTTTTACATCCAAAGAAAAGGTCTAAACGTTGTAAGTACGTTTTCCTTAGATGGGTGCAAGTCCTAGGAGAAAGTTTAATCACAAGAACAAGACGAAGAATTTGTATTTAAAATTGTTATATTATTATTTGAGTATTTATATTTATTAGGTTAAAAGATGTTATCAGTTCGACGCATTGAAAAAGGTAATGAGGATGGGACTTACCAGGAGATCCTCTGTCTTTCTATCCTAAACTCACACTAAAGTTCCAACGATCATCCTCCCTTAATATACCATCATAGGACTTACCAGGAGATCCTCTGTCTTTCTATCCTAGACTCANTGATGTACGTAACTAAATCATTACCATCATTGTTTATGATCGAATACTGATAATCTGATGTACGTAACTAAATCATTACCATCATTGTTTATGATCGAATACTGATAATCTGATGTACGTAACTAAATCATTACCATCATTGTTTATGATCGAATACTGATAATCTGATGTACGTAACTAAATCATTACCATCATTGTTTATGATCGAATACTGATAATCTGATGTACGTAACTAAATCATTACCATCATTGTTTATGATCGAATACTGATAATCTGATGTACGTAACTAAATCATTACCATCATTGTTTATGATCGAATACTGATAATCTGATGTACGTAACTAAATCATTACCATCATTGTTTATGATCGAATACTGATAATCTGATGTACGTAACTAAATCATTACCATCATTGTTTATGATCGAATACTGATAATCTGATGTACGTAACTAAATCATTACCATCATTGTTTATGATCGAATACTGATAATCTGATGTACGTAACTAAATCATTACCATCATTGTTTATGATCGAATACTGATAATCTGATGTACGTAACTAAATCATTACCATCATTGTTTATGATCGAATACTGATAATCTGATGTACGTAACTAAATCATTACCATCATTGTTTATGATCGAATACTGATAATCTGATGTACGTAACTAAATCATTACCATCATTGTTTATGATCGAATACTGATAATCTGATGTACGTAACTAAATCATTACCATCATTGTTTATGATCGAATACTGATAATCTGATGTACGTAACTAAATCATTACCATCATTGTTTATGATCGAATACTGATAATCTGATGTACGTAACTAAATCATTACCATCATTGTTTATGATCGAATACTGATAATCTGATGTACGTAACTAAATCATTACCATCATTGTTTATGATCGAATACTGATAATCTGATGTACGTAACTAAATCATCGTTCTCAGGCGGCTCGTCGGGTTATAAAAACTACGAGTACAATATTCTGGAGTGATTCTTTTGGGATGACGTCGAAAACGTCAACAACAACAACAGAACATATTATTTGATTTCAACCAGCTCCCATGGCTCAGTGGTTACTGCACTAGTCTTGCACTCGGAAGACCCGTCAACATGGAAGTCGGGGGGGGCGGACTTTCATGTTGACGCTTTTTTCAGCGTCAACTATATTACATCGAGGCATTGTCACTCGAAGCGCTACCTAAGCTCTCTTATAGGTTTAAGCTTGGTGGGGGGGGGCGGACTTTCATGTTGACGCTTTTTTCAGCGTCAACTATTCTTTATGCTGGTGTTTTTGGAAGAGACACCAGTATCCCTTATCATTTACAACAGAACGACTAAATCATGGATCAAAACAGTGGTGAGGTCTACTTGGAGTGGAGTCAGGTTTTAGCTCCTGGCGGGGACACTAATTTGTCATTGTGGTTTGTATATGTGAGGACAATAGCTATGGAGATAAATACACATAGCAAGCCTGGTGCCAGTATTGTAGGTAAAAGTTTAAAGATTCAAAGTAATTGGATAATGATAAATATTGGCAAAATCCTACAATGCTGCAGCGAGCACCAAAGTTGTGACACAATTATGATTATTTTATATTTGATTTCAGAACGTGAACAAAGCATTCGATATTGTAGAATTAAAAATTCAAAGCAATTGGGGAAACATTGAGTACACCTGTTTGTATAGATTCCGAGTACATGGTAAAGTTGTCAGCTCTAGATCAGGCTCTACGAGTGAACCAAATTTTAATGATTTCACATCGTCCAATCATAATACATATGAATCAACAGAAACCAAATATAATCCAACGTGATTGGACTAGAAGTCATTCAAAACCACTAAGATGTGCCTTTAAAAGTCAAATTTTGTAAAAAAAAAAGATTGAAACGTTTAATAGGGTTCTCACACAAGTTTCAGGGTCTATTCAGTCATAGGAAGAAAAAAAAGTTTGTGTTGTGACTCTAAGTGGTGCATGTACATTAACATAAAGGTACGTCCACATCATATCATATTAACATAAAGGTACGTCCACATCATATCATATTAACATAAAGGTACGTCCACATCATATCATATTAACATAAGGTACGTCCAAATCATATGACTGAGTCGATGAACTCCATCGAGCGACACAGTGATCATAAATGTGGACGTGTCCAACGACATTTAGAAATCTCAAGGAATTTTATATTTCAGCTCATGTGAGATTCATGTTTAAAAATTTGATGGACGTTGATTTTGAACGTAGTTCTAGTAGCTCTGATGATGTCCTCAAAGAAAGGATGAAACGATTGTGATTAACATCTTTTTAATTTTTGTCAGTCAAGCTAGATATTAATGGTGACCATTTAAACTATACGAGATATCTTGAGAACTGTTCAAAACGTGAAAAAATTCTATATTTTTAGGGAGGATGAATCGGTATTGACCGCCCATTTGGCTCTGTCACTATTCCTCAGATGTCCTTACATTTTGACCATAAGGTCTCAAACTATCCTAGATTTATCGAAAACTGTTCAAAACGTGGAAAAACGCACAAGGATATACGTAGACTATTCAAAAAATACGCGGACTGAGGTCATAAAAAAATCGACTTTATTTGGAAGTTACACGTCTGGGTCTCCATCAAAGTACTTTCCTTCCCAAGGCACACACTTATCCCAACGAAGTTACCACTTGTTCAAACAGTCCTGGTGCGCTTCTTTTGTGATGGCTCCTTCGTCGCATTTGCCTTAATCTCCAAAATGTTCTCAAACCTTCTTTGAGTTTTTTTTTTCTGAGTATGGGGGATGGGGCAGAATAGTAATCGAGGGTAACTGAAACGTCTGAGTGACGTCGTCTGACGGAAAAGGCCAGAAAAGTGGCAACTGTTTTTTGTGGAAAAATTACAACTGATTTTTCCAGCACGACAGCGCTCCAGCTCACTCAGCACTCATAACTCGTGAGTTTTTGGCTAAACACTCGATTACTGTTCTTCCCCATCTCCCATACTCACCTGACCTTGCTTCTTGTGACTTTTTCTTTTTCCCAAAACTGAAAAAAAAAAAAAACTCGAAGAAGGTTTGGAGATTAAGGCAAATGCGACGAAGGAGCTGAAAGCCATCACAAAAGAAGGGTACCAGGACTGTTTCAACAAGTGGAAACTCCGTTGGGATAAGTGTGTGCGTTGGGAAGGAGAGTACTTTGAAGGAGACCCAGACGTGTAACTTGCAAATAAAGTAGATTTTTTATGACCTCAGTCCGCGTATTTTTTTAATAGACTTCGTATGTCTTAATTTTTAGAATTTCGGCTGTAGCTATTGATATTCATCAGATTTCCTTACGTTTCAGTACTCTCTCATTTGAATATTTTATCCCATCGTATCGTTTTCATTGTAAATACTCCTAATATAACCAAAGATTTTTGACGTCTTAATGAAGAAATAAATACAGGGTTCATACAGTCAAGGACTATATACAGGGTTGTCCAGGAAAAGAAAAAAACGTTACGAGAATTGAAGATGTTATAGAAAACATTATTTTCAACAAATACGCCTCCATGTACAGTCCCTTTTTGATTAATTTTCAATATGGCGGACGTTTTGAAGAAAAAAAATTATGAGTTTTTAATTTTAAATAAATTAAGACAAAACACCAAAATCACTGTTCCCATTTATTTACAAAAAAAAACTAGCTTCGAATTGTTCGATTCATCATCAGTCTAGTCGAGTCGAAGGATGGAAGGTGATTACTACCTTCAGTCACCCTCCATTCTTCGACTCGACCAGTCGAATGATTCGAAACTAGTTTCTTTACAAATAGTGTTTTTTTGTTGTTTTGTTTTAATTTCTTTTAAAAGTAAATATTGATCAAAATTTAAATTTATTCAAAGATTTAAAAAGTAATGATTTCTGAGAAAACAATAGCCTTAAAATTTATTTTTTTAACAATTTTCTTGCTCTATAATGCCTCTTTTTATGAGGCTTTGAGTGGAGCAAAGTGTAAATACAGTACAATAATAATTTTACATTGATTGAAAAAAAAAAAAAAATATATGAAAGAATAAAATTGTAACAGTTGATATAGACGAACTTTGGTTGAGGCCGCTTCTGCCTTCAACTTATTGTAGGGGACAACTTGGGCCAGTGCTTCGGACACTCCCCTCCTGAACAACCTGGGCCAGTGCTTCGGACATTCCCCTCCTGAACAACCTGGGCCAGTGCTTCGAACACTACCCTCCTGAACAACCTGGACCAGTGCTTCGGACATTCTCCTCCTGAACACCCTGGACCAGCGCTTCGGACACTCCCCTTCTGAACAACCTGGACCAGTGCTTCGGACATTCTCCTCCTGAACACCCTAGACCAGTGCGTCGGACACTCCCCTCCTGAACAACCTGGACCAGTGCTTCGGACATTCTCCTTCTGAACATTTTAAAGGACTTGTAATTGTCATGAAATATATTTCCTTGGTCTGTGTATGAATCTTGTACATATTTCTCATAATGACTTTCACAGAAAATATTTGTTAAGTTTAATATAAGTGTAGAGATAAGTTCTTTGTAGAGTTAAGTTGTAACATATTATCATTGATAATGAGCAGTAGAACAGGTTGCCTAAATTACAGACCTTGATTTGCGATTCAAAAGACAATTTTTATCAATCGGAGAATCATGAAATATTTTGAAATAACTCAAAACAAAAAGTGAGTTATGAAAAATATACATAACGAGCTGATGCTAAGCATGCGTTCTTCCCGTGGTTATAGAACGTTTTTCAGCCAAAATGATTCAGAAATAAAAAAGTCAACATTTCTTTCTCTAAACAACAGATGTCAAATAATATGATTTTTTCAAACAATATAAAATAATATAATATGATTTGGAAAAAGTTCCGATAGTTATAAACATTTAAAAAAAAAATTGAGAAAAGGCGCAGATTTTTCCGTTTCTTGAAAAGATTATATTTTTGGCGTATGTAGTTTCTGTAATGAGGGATTCAATTATAAGAGCCACGGTTATACAGGGTGCTGTAATAGGTTGGTGATGTAGTGGTAAGGCGTGTGTTCAAACCCAGCCATGGAATCCTCATGAATTTGAAATACTTCCCAGTATTGGAGAACATGGAAGGAGCCGGGATTTTCAACATCTAGTCCGGCGTACTCATAGTGATGGACACGGAAAGGAAGTATTCAGATAACTTTGCGAAAAATGGAAAATCTGTCAGAGCGCTAGGATGCGAACCAAGAAAAATTGGATTTTATATTTTTCCCCGAAGTTATAGGTATGGTGGTTTAGAGCGATGGTCCATTCCCGGTGATTTATTGATAACGCTTCGGCTGTGTAGAGCTGAGAAGTCTCCTTTTGGCATTTACCCGCTTCCGCTTTAACTTCATATTTTTCTTATTGGGTGCCTACTTACATAAAGAAATCTCTGTTCTAAATTTAAAGTTTCTAGCCATAGTTGAAATGACTGTGAGTCAGTATACCAACTGGACAATGTGTTATGTGTTTCATCAGTTTGTATAGATAGATTTTACTATCTATACTTATGAAACGCAAAGCCCTGTTGGTATACTGACTTTGGTAAATGTGCAAACTTGAAACACAGTCTCCTTTTAGTATTTAGATATCTAATGAAGAAGGAGAAAACCGAAAGTGTACCTGGAAGCGTTCTACCCAAAAATAATTTTTTAACATTAAAATTACACAGCTCAACGGGTAAGAGATATCAAAAAATCACCGGGAGTGAACCCACTAAAACCATACCCAAAACCTTCAGGAAAAATGTAAAATTAATTTTATATCTTAGTACGTATTCCAGCTATGGTGGATGTTCCGATGGTTGAAAAGATAAGAGAGTAAATTTGGTCAGAGGAAATAATTTTACAGCCACGGGTAAAAAGACGCATATGAAGACATCAGGCAGTTGAAAAATATACCACATTTGTTATACATTTTTTTCCAAAATTTCATAATTCATAGATGAATAAAAATCGACTAAAATTAACTTTTGTTTTTGTTTAAGACAGTACCAGCGCATCAATGGGCTCTCTGACTTGGCAATAGCATGCGGTTGTCTGCAAGCATCCTAATAGACCTGGCTCGTATTTATTTTTATTAAAAACATTTTGTTTTTTCAAAAACTTTTTATTTTAATTTAAATAAATTTTTATTTTGATCTCATTTCATTTTTAATAGAATGCATTTTTTTTCCATTTCACTGTTTTTTCTTCCTCATTGCCAAAGGTGGGGAAGCTTTGATTTTATTAAGAAGTTGAACAGTCTTCAGAATTGAAAATTTCCTGTCACCTTTTTGATATTTAGTTTTTTTCACGGAAGCAGCCGAAAAATAATAATTCAAAATAGGGATAAATAGTTGAGCAACTTGTATGTGTTACTGTTTGAATTACGAGAGTTGAGATTGAGACATAAGATTATAGATTTTAAGGCAAAGTTAAGACATCGAGAAACAGAAGATGTCTTATCTTCACGAATTCTGTATCTAGATCAAGATACGAGAGTTGAGATTGAGACATAAGATGTCTTTCCTTCTTTTTTTTTTAATTTGGCTTAACGTCTCTTTAACATATATATTGGTCATTCAAGACGGGGGTTTTACCCTCTATCTAAGGACATCATTTTTGAGAATAAAATATTCTATGAACACCATGTGCTAAGATCTTGACGAAAAACAATCTCCCTTTCTAACAATGTGTTGAAAAATGAAAATTTGTAGTAGGCAATTAGTATAAAAGAGAGGTCTCTAAAAAAAGCGACGCCTAAAAAATACTCAGCCTGGTGGTGATATTTGGAACTAAATTTTTAGTAAAATAAATTTTCTTTGCGCATTGCATAAAAATTTAGGCGTTTTTAGTGTATACGTTTTGGACAATGTGTTGAAAAATGAAAATTCGTAGTAGGCAATTAGGATAAAAGGGAGGTCTCTTAAAAAAGCGACACCTAAAAAATACTCAGCCTGGTGGTGATATTTGGAACTCAATTTTTAGTAAAATAAATATGATTTGCGTATTGCATAAACAGTGGAGAAAAAAAAATTAGGCGTTTTTTGTGTATACGTTTTGGACAATGTGTTGAAAAATGAAAATTTGTAGTAGGCAATTAGGATAAAAGGGAGGTCTCTCAAATAAGCTACACCTAAAAAATACTCGGCCTGGTGGTGATATTTCGAACTAAATTTTTAGTAAAATAAATATGATTGGCGTATTGCATAAACAGTGGAGAAAAAAAAATTAGGCGTTTTTTCTGTATACGTTTTGGACAATGTGTTGAAAAATGAAAATTCGTAGTAGGCAATTAGGATGAAATTGGGGTGGTGATATTTGGAACTAAGTTTTTAGTAAAATAAATTTGCTTTGCGTATTTCATAAACAGTGGAGAAAAAAATTTAGGCGCTTTTTGTGTATACGTTTTGGACAATGTGTTGAAAAATGAAAATTCGTAGTAGGCAATTAGGATAAAAGAGAGGTCTCTCAAAAAGCAACACCTAAAAAATACTCAGCCTGGTGGTGATATTTGGAACTAAATTTTTAGTAAAATAAATATGATTTGCGTATTGCATAAACAGTGGAGAAAAAAATTTAGGCGTTTTTTGCGTATACGTTTTGGACAGTGTATTGAAAAATGAAAATTCGTAGTAGGCAATTAGGATAAAAGAGAGGTCTCTCAAAAAAGCGACACCTAAAAAATACTCAGCCTGGTGGTGATATTTGGAACTAAATTTTTAGTAAAATTAATTTGCTTTGCGTATTGCATAAACAGTGGAGAAAAAAATTTAGGCGTTTTTTGTGTATACGTTTTGGACAATGTGTTGAAAAATAAAAATTCGTAGTAGGCAATTAGTATGAAAGAGAGGTCTCTCAAAAAAAGCGACACCTAAAAATACTAATCAGCTAATTATATGAATATCTAATGTCGATACCAAATTTCATCAAAATCGGATAAGGCGTTCAATCGTGATTACGTAAAGACAAATAGAAAACAAAAGATTTTTTGTCATTTGAAAACCAGACCTGACTCCCTTCAAATCATTTCCTTCATCCCCTGGGTTTATAGAAAAAATAAATAGAAAAAAGATAATTAAAAAAAAAAGGAAATATTTAAACATAAATATCTCGTAGATTACTCATTTATTAATGTAAATAAAAATTAATAAAATTTGTTTTAAAAAATTAAAATAACAGGGAGCTACATTAGGAATGCCCAATCTGTCGGTCGGTGGCCCATTTTGGGTCGATCGTAATACAGTGAATTAAGTATTAATATATTTTTTGATTTAACATCTATTGGTTATTCGAAACGGGGGTACACACATTGACCTCACCGACCCTGGGTTTGTCTGGGAATAGCCAGCATCACCAGGGCGCAAACCTACGTGGTCAACCCCAAAGTAAAACGTCGCAGGACGTTGCTTAACCTAAGTGATCTAATGAGAACTGGTGTATTCAATGTGCTGTAGTTGATGGCTTTAAACATAGTCTTAATTTCCTATTATTATTATTATTATCATACACAAAGTGTGATAATTTATATTGTTTTCTCTAAAGTGAAAAAGTCAATAGACGAAAATTTAAACTTTAAAAAACCTTTCCTTCAAAAAACAAAATATTTTTATCATACACAGTGTGTCCTAGAAGTCTCTGTAGTGGCTTTTTTTCTTTTTTTTAAATACACTTTATGAATTAACTTCAAACAAAAAAGAGACATAGAAAGAAGAGGTTAGAAAGAGTGAGAAAAAAAGGAAAGAAGGAAAAGAGAGAGAGAGAAAAGTTAATTCAAAGGCGGGGTTAATTCCTGAGGAATTCTCTTCCACCCAACCCTTCATGTATGTAACTTTAGAACACGGCTTTGAATTTTCAAATTCTGTTTCTTTCTAAGAATAAGAAAGCGCATAAACCTGAGATAAAAAAAAAACCTGAGATAACCTCAAAAAAAAAAAAAAACCTGAGATAACCTCAAAAAATCGATTGGGCTCCGTTAATTTTAACCTTCTCCTACCTGGAATTAGAATCCATTTAAAGGAAGCGATATTAAATTCGTAGATCCTTTTCTCTAAACTTAAAATTATCAGAAATTTGTATGTATGTGGTAGGGGTTGTCTGTTCCTATACCACACACACAGCCCAAATGGTAGCACTATTGATGGAACCCCCACAAAATCAGTCTCAGGAAAATTATCAGAACTAAATAAATGTTAAGGCCAAATTTACAATTTATTGAACAAATTGGGTAAGTTACGGTCGCGACAACATATCAACTCAAAACAAGAAAGTTTTAGGTGTCTGTTTAGTCGTCAATTAAAAAGGACAGTGTTTGCAAAATTATGACCAGTCATTCTAGAGTTACGAGTTCAAATTTCCATTGTCTTTGAAGAAACCAATATAAGAATCGTAGCAAAGTACGGGCGAAACAGCTAGTTACTCGAATCAATCAATGACCGGTTACTGATTGAAAGTGGACGGTGTAAAGATAAATAAGTAAGGATAGAAAAGGAACATCAAAACCTTTTCGGTTACCTCATATCATTATTCAAAAACGGTTGATTTTAAGAGAAACACCGCTACAACATAATGGATAGAGGCAACATAAAATATGTTTACTTGACATTTCATTCATGTAAGAGACTACTTTTTATCTAAAAAAAAAATCACTCATGTTTTAGGAACAGCTGACTAGAATTTTTTTTTTTTTTTTCAGTTTTAGAAATAGGCATGGCGTTGCCAAACAAATGAAAAATCTTACTAGCGGTGATTTTCCAGTTCAAAATAATATACAGAGTGTTGGAAAAGTCCCGGGACGGATTTTTTTTATTTTTAACTAACACAAATTAATCTATTTTTTGGCGTAATTAAAATTTCTACAGGGTGTCTCAAAAGTGTGTGAACAAACCCCAACTTTCGATTTTTAAATTAAAACCCCTATTTTTTTATTTCATTTCGAAAATTTTACGTCAAATTCTACACGCAAACGACTCCTCACTTGATACATTGATCAAACGGATCTCCGATCAAACCGGGGTGGTACACTTATTATACCCAAGGAGGCTAAAATTTCATTTTTGGTTAATGTTAACATTTCGTGTTAACATTACCCTCCTTGGGTATAAAAAATGAAAAAAACAATGGTACCACGAGATTCAGCAAAAAAAAACTGATGTATTATATACACTCTAGGTTTTACCACTTTTATTTCGAAGAAAAATCCATCATGGGCTAGTTTGATCAGAGATCCGTTTGATCAAGCAATCAAGTGAGGAGTCGAAATTTTAATTGCGTCAAAAAATAGATTAATTTGTGTTAGAACTACATATAAAATTTCAAGTCTCCATTTTAGCCGTTAAAAATAAAAAAATCCGTCTCGGGACTTTTCGAACACTCTGTACTCTATGAACATGTGTCCGAAAATGCATCCATTTAGAGATAAAGCTTTCAAGATTGGAAAATAAAAATAGATCACAGTGATTCACATTTTTACGACAAAATTTCGGCGACTGAGTTGAAAATGAGGACGACCATTTTATGGAAAACACTGTGTGTTCTTAGAATATTTTTTTGTAGCCTAGAAGAGAAGAAAACGTCGAGTCTGGTTTTACACTCACGTATGGAAAACGCGTTTAACAGAAATAATGAGGAATCTTCGTGCTCTGGGGGAAACATGATCCATTACCATATCCCATTAAATATATAAAATAAAATTAGCAAAAAGTCATCTCGAAGTGGCAGAAAAAAATGGGTCTTCATACCTACACACTATGTTTTGTGTTAATATAGTAGGGAGTTGTTTACTCTTGACTTGCGCGCATCTACCGACGCTTATGATAGGATTGTCTTCAATTCAAGTGAACAAAGCAAGCACATGAACATAAATTTAAGCTTTTAGAATCAAAGTGCGGTAATATATATAAAGTGGAACAGGAGAAGCTCACTCTACCATCAGATTAACGCAGAGTGCTGCAATGTACACAAAGTGGTCGTGTGAAAGCTCAATACTATCAAGACAATGAATCTTCCACAAGTCCATCCAGAAGAAAATCATCCATGTTGGGAAGAACTACGACTTTCTGAAAAATAAAATTATATCACTAAAAATTAAATTTATCTTTTTCTTTTATCGACAATTTTTAGGTCCGGTCCTACCAAAAGCTGAGTTTTGAAACACTCGGGTTTGGGTATTGTATTAACACAGGCTGACACAGTGTTAGATGAAACTCCCTGAAAACACGTCGTGGTAGGATCGGGCCTTATTGTTTTAGATTTATTTTTAAATTTCAGTTATTAACATTAATTTTCCAAATTAATTATTTAATTTTTCTTTAATACCATGAACATTTAAGCAGCTTCTTTTAGTTTTATTGATAAGTTTGACACAACAGACCCCCCCCCCCCAAACCTCCGCTCTCCATAATTTTTGAAAAGTCAAATCCTCCTATATTGAATCACCGTATGGGCATTAATATTAGTAAAAGTAGGCAATTCACGTAGTTGATGTGAAAAGGCGTGTACGCTTCTTCTTGGCAACAAATAATTCGATTATCAGATGTTAATATTTACGAAATATACCAATATTTATAATTACTGTACAAGCTGAAAGGTCGCACTATATATTGCAAAATGAGTGTCCTGCAAATAGCCATTGTCCCATATTAGCCCACTATCGCTAAACTTCTGATTTTGTGTGTTTGAAAATTTAAGTTGATTTATTTATTATTCAGAAAAAACTTGAAAAATTTCATGATAATTATCTCAGCGGACCTCTTAGGAAATCCCGGGCCAGGGGAGATTCCCCCATTCCCCCTCTCGTCGGGCCTGATTGAACATATCGTATCGGATAATATTACGATTCAATTAATTCTGCATTGCTTTTCAGGATTGGTGACACAATATTGTAATTGTGGGTGCATGCCCTTTCACTATTGCACATTTCCCCTTATTCAAGCAATAGAACATATTATGGTTCCACAATAATAATTTTTTCCTTCTGTTATGCCCTGTATATGTTCACAGTCCTCCTTTGGGTGATGGATAGTAGATATCACCCCCCCAATTATTTTTGGAGTATCAAATAGTAACTTTCACTCAGGGTTGTTTTGTAAACTTACTTGAAACTCCGTGCACAGCATTTTCTGTAGAATATTTGAAATATGAATGAGACTGAACTCAGTGTCACCAAACTTAGGATAGGCAGTTAACCATAATCGAGGATTGCCTTTGAAACCATACCTGGCAACAGTAAAGAAAGAAGTGTACATTCAAGACTTTATAATAACAGCAATAGAAAGTATGCGTGAAAAAAAAAGAAAAAAAAAACATTTGGAAATGAATGTTGAAAATTCGGTATCCAACCAGCTCCCATGGCTCAGTGGTCCTGCACTTGGTTCTAATCCTGACAGGGGAAATAATTTGTCAGTACCAGCTCCCATGGCTCAGTGGTCACTGCACTAATCTTGCACTTGATTCTAATCCTGACAGGGGAAATAATTTGTCAGTACCAGCTCCCATGGCTCAGTGGTCACTGCACTAGTCTTGCACTTGATTCTAATCCTGACAGGGGAAATAATTTGTCAGTACCAGCTCTCATGGCTCAGAGGTCACTGCACTAGTCTTGCACTTGATTCTAATCCTGACAAGGGAAATAATTTGTCAGTACCAGCTCCCATGGCTCAGTGGTCACTGCACTAGTCTTGCACTTGATTCTAATCCTGACAGGGGAAATATTTTGTCAGTACCAGCTCCCATGGCTCAGTGGTCATTGCACTAGCGGATATTTTGCGGCCCATTCAGGCAGGGCCGTTCAGAGCTTTCCCGGGCCCGGGGACAAAGACCTGCTCCGGGCCCCCCACATTTTTTTTTGCGATTGCCCAATTTCCACCTAGTCCGCAGAATTTCGCGCTGGGATTGCTGGGCGGTGGTCTTAAAAAAGAATCAAGAGAAAGTTGTCTCTATATTCTAGAATGTAACGAATGGTAAAAGAATAGGAAAAATACCTAAGACTGGCTTTAAGACTCCCCCCCCCCGATCCCCGCGGAACCCATTTGAGGACCTCCTATCCTGTAACTTCTATAGAACTTAAATTTTTTCCCAACGCTACTGAAAAACTCCGCACGAGAATGAACGGGTTATCTTCACGTGAAAAAGGCTTTGAATAATTTTTTAAGCTCAGAAAAATCGCAGGTCTCAATGTGCTGTTTTAAAAAAAGGCTGACTTGTGGCTTTTCCAAGAAATTGTTAATCTATTTAATTATTTTTTAAACTAATAGTTAACATTGATTCAAAATTTACCTCCAATGGTTCTAATTAGTAATTATTATTAAAAACTGAATAGTAAAATATTTAGATTAAGTATAAATCTACACGATTACACATTACACAATACACAGGCAATATAAAGAGGAGGACGCCCAAGAATGTGTTACTTCCAAGACCTAAAGAATTTGGTGAATGTTTGTTCACATGAAAAAATGAAAACCATCGCGCTTAACAGAGAGGAATGGCTATCCCGACAAGGCGCAGCCTTTAGATTCTTTAGAAGATGATGATGATAAATCAAATGCGATATGATTTTAGAAAAAAACACACACGGCACACATGATACGCTCGGTAAATAGAAACTGGCGAAATAAAAAGTGAAAACAAATAATTATTAATGATTGAGAAAACATAATTTGGGATGACCAAGATCCGGTGAGGGTGTTCTACACTAAAATCAAGATGGTACACATTTTTATATCTTTTTGGATATAGATTTAGGATATCTATTAGACGCATTTTTTTTTATTAATTTGGTTTAACGTCTCTTTAACATCTATTGGTCATTCAAGACGGGGGTTTCAACCCCCATTCGCTGAAAACTCGCCCAGCCTGGGTTGGACCGGAAAAAATGCCAGCATCTCAATGAGGCGAACCCACGTGGACATGGTAAAACCCCGCTGGACAATGCTTAAATTCAGTTATCTAACAGGAACTGGTGTATTTAACGTGCCATAGACACTGGCTATTAGGTACATTAATTGACATTAACGCTGGCTATTAGGCACATTAATAGACATTAACGCTCGCTATTAGGTACATTCATTGACATTATTTGTCATTTTTGTGATATTTTTTTTTTTTTGCACGAATTGAAGTTGTATATCTTTTAATTTATTTTTGCATTATCAGCGATGAAAAAAAAATCCCTGGGCCAGAGCCCCCTGAGGAGCCCGGGCCCGGCACATTTTGTGCCCTTTGCCCCCCCCCTCTGAGCGGCCCTGCATTCAGGCCCATTCAGCCTCGTAAGTACAATGAGTAGCTACGCAGATAAATTCTCATAGCAATCCAGCGCGAGCATTGTAGGTAAATTTTAGAAATCGTGACAGGGGAAGTAATTTGTCACTCCTTCTGTCATGAGGCGCACTCTACCTGCCGTAAACTGCGCGAGTTTCCTCAATTTCTGGTCCATTCATTTTGGTTCATATATAACGTGTGTCACTTGATGGGTTATTTACTTACCAAAGCCTATCAGAAGGTGGTGGGGGTATATTTATCACAACTCTACCGGCTAAGCCTTGCAGTTCTACAAACAACGAGATGTCTTTGTTGGCAACATCTTCCATAAGTTTCTTGACGTAAGCATTATCAGTGAGTTTATCAAACATTTTGGTGTTTGTAATTCGATCAACCATTCGCAACATACGGTTTGGCGTTAAACCTAGAAACACACAAAACATACGATTAGGTCCGCGTTGTTGTTATTGTTGACGTTTTCGACGGCATGAACACTGATTTTTGACGTTATACTTCATAAGGCGCGTTATGAAAAAATGATGAGAGTGAAATTTTAAGATGTGCGCGCATCTGTAACACAAAATTAACACAGACCCCTGCAACTAAATATTGTATTTTCTCATTATATTTCTATAGAACATTGGGGCTCAGTGCAAGGGCCCTGTTTCATAGTTGGTAGGTTCTGAGTTCACTCCCGGGTGGGGTAGTATGTTTTTTTTGAAATATTATTAATTTTTTTTAAAAAAAGAAGTATAACTTCTCACACGCGTACATAAGTACACGCACCCTTTTTTCGATCAAATAGGGCCACAGTAACAAAAGGATCACTCCATAATACTATATTATATCCTAGGTTACAAAGTTCTGATTTGAAATAAAAGTACCACTAGTACTAAAGACATGATTCCGTGCCCGATCTAAGTAGCAGCATTTGGAGCAACCTAGTAGAAAACAGCCGCTCCATAGTCGAAACAAATATCAGAATGTTAGCGTCGGAACGAGAGAGATGATTTCTGGTGGAAAAAAATTCCGAGGGGATTTGGCACGAAAAACTAATAGCCTGAGTTCTCATAAAATGCTTTCAATAGTACTTAAGAATATCGTCTTTAGTTGGGGGGGGGGGCTTCACCTTATTTGACTATCAAGGAATTTACTATCTGGTGATCTTACCTGTAGAAGATTCTGAATTCAAAAGCTCCGCACTGACATTTTGGTCCGCTAAAATTTTCAGTCTTTTTTCATCATTGTCGGAAGAGGTTTCTCCACTATCCTCAATATCACTGTGGAGAGCAGCTAGTTTGCTGGAAACATCAAAAGTGGAAAAATATTCTCGATTAAATAGGAAAATTATTGGCCATAGAGGTTGGTCCAAAGAAGAAATAGATAGAGAATGCCTCACTATAATTCCAGCCATGCCTCGATCGCACAAAGCCCACTGATAAGAAAACAAGTATTAAATATTATCCTTACACATTATAAAACAAAGAACGGATTCTACGTTTCGTTCCGACAACATGCGCTTTTCACCAATAGACAGAGTGATTCATGGGGAAGGTTTAGGTGTATAATTGACTCCAGAAAAATGAATCGTTTTCGAGTTGACCAATTTTTTTTCCCCAAATTACGACCGATCTCTTAAATTTTGTCGCGACAATTTACGCCCTGACAACATAAGCGAAGCGGGCGCAGACTCCAGGTATGATATATAGGACTTGTTCTCTGTGTATATTTACATTACACCATCAGCCTTTTTTCGGGGTTTTGGTGGTTTCTTATTTTTACTTATATCTTATTCCCGACCCAATTGGCTCAATTGATAAAGCATTCGTATTTCATGCCGAGTGTCGACGATTCCAGCATACAGTAAGTGACGGATTTTTCTGGATCATTGTGACGTTTCTTACATAAACACAAATACATACAATTCGCATTTCTTTTCTTAATTGCATCGCGCGGGTGTGTATCGAGTCTTTTATAATAGTCTCGTTGAGGATGCAGCTAAATGTTAGTATGTCGTAAGAGTTGGAGAGTAATTTTGAAAAGGTGCCTCCTCAGTATACATGGATTTTATCCTTGAGGGTTCATGCGCTTTCAGTTCAGAAAATACAACGGAGCAACTAAGGGTAATTTATAAGGGTGAATAAACGTAATATAACCTTATGCTTATATTTTCCCTCATTTCGACAACGGCCACGCATTTAAAAAAAAAATCCATTCATTCAAAATTCTTTGTTCATCTAAAATAGAATCAAATAGGAAATATTATTGTGTATGTTTGTAGTCATCTTGAAATATAAGAATTTCTAATTAATTTTGTATCGACTACAAGTAAATTGATGAGTCACGAGCGCTTTCGTCTGTTACGACATCTTCTAGTGAACTGAGGCTAGGCTGATTGTGTGTGGTTTATGTTGCCTAGCATATAGTGATAAGAATATTTACCCCCACTACCATCACTATATGCTAGGCAACATAAAACATACACAATCAGCCTAGCCTCAGTTCACTAGAAGATGTCGTAACAGACGAAAGCGCTCGTGACTCATCAATTTACTTGTAGTCGATACAAAATTAATTAGAAATTCTTATATCTAAAATAGCTTCTTAGAGTCGAGTAACATTTACCTAGGTTGTTCTTTGGTGGGTGACGAAGGGATACTATTGTTATCACAGTCCAGTATATTGAACTCCTTGGTGTTGGTGGGTTTTTTCAGATTCATTAATATCAATTTGGTGTCAATTTGAATTCGGAACACTCCTTCAAAAACAACATCCAACTCGAACCAAATCCCTGAAATTAAAGAGGACATCAGGTCAAAAAAATGAAGTCATAGAATGTGCACAGCACGGGAAAATTCATGAACAATAGTGGAACAGGTTGTCAAGGAAAAAAAATATTTGAATTCCCTGACTTTTACGCATAGTAGATTGGTGGTCGTTAACGTCCTTCACGACATTCAATCTGTTTCCAGACCAAATGTAAATGTATATTTCTTTGTGTTCTACTTCTTCTTCTTTAACTTCACCGTTTCCCAATTCTATTTGGGGTTGACATGTCTTTCCTTAATTCAAAAATGCCACAACCTTCTGTTCTGTGCCTACTCTCTTCGGCACATCTATGACCTTCAGTCTTACCATTTTCATCATGTCGCGGTTTGGATGATTGGGTAATCACTGGTGAAACTCCAACTTGGATATATTGAGTTGCCCCAGGAATCTTGGCAACCTATCATTCAGTTTACAGGCACTGCTCCCCAAACTATTATCTTACCATTTTCATCATGTCGCGATTTGGATGCTTGGGTAATCACTGGTGAATTATTACTAAACTCCAGCTTGGATATATTGAGTTGCCCCAGGAATCTTGGCACCCTGATGTCATTCAGTTTACAGGCATTGCTCCCCAAACTATTAGCTTACCATTTTCATCATGTCGCGGTTTGGATGCTTGGGTAATCACTGGTGAATTATTACTAAACTCCAACTTGGATATATTGAGTTGCCCCAGGAATCTTGGCAACCTGTCATTCAGTTTACAGGCATTGCTCCCCAAACTATTAGCTTACCATTTTCATCATGTCGCGGTTTGGATGCTTGGGTAATCACTGGTGAATTATTACTAAACTCCAACTTAGATATATTGAGTTGCCCCAGGAATCTTGGCACCCTGATAGCATTCAGTTTTCGTTGTAATTTACTTTGAATTTGGTTACGAAGATGTTGGTTTCTAAATACATCAAACAATGTCCGTCCAAGGAGGGCGTTGATCCACATTAACTGCTCGCTCAATTCGCCTTCATCTTTAAGATCGGTGACAGAGCGAGGCTAAAAAAAAAAGAAAAAGAAACATTTCCACATATATCTAGCAAGTTTTTTTTTTTTTTTTAAAAAAAAAACATTACTTAGCCAACGATCATACCACGTTGAATNAAAAAAAAAAAAAAAAAAAATACAACCAGCGACTAGTTGACCGAATCAAGTGATGTCTAGTTTTAACTCTACGAATTTTCTTTACGTTTAATCTGTTATTTCTCAGACCACACTTCAGACAAACAGTACCACGATAATTGCACAACAAACGCATTGTCTTATTTTAATACAACTTATGAAAATTGGTGTGCAATAGTTCTAACTAGTGGTTGCGGGAATTCCGAAAGGAAATTCCAACTTGGTATGTACAAACACGTTCATGGAATTAGCTGTTGGGCCACCCGAAGCTGAAAAGAATCTTTTTTTGTTAGGTATCTACATGTATGTACTCATAATTATTGTAACATCTCAATGGAGGCACATCAAGTTGAGAAGGCAAGATAACCATTATTGTAACATCTCAATGGAAACACATCAAGTTGAGAAGGCAAGATAACCATTATTGTAACATCTTCCATTGAGATGTTACCATTATTGTAACATCTCAATGGAAACACATCAAGTTGAGAAGGCAAGATAACAAGTTCCATGCTTACCATTATTGTTTCTTTACTTGTATGAGGTAGGACTGGAATTTGCTTCTGATTCAAATGGGACATCATTTTTATGTAGGCATCATTTTGTTCCTGAGCTTTTATTTGACTATCTGTTTGTACCACAAAGTGTTGTGTCTTAGCGCCATTTTCTGGAAAAACAAAATCTCTATTTATAAGAAAACCTGACTGGATTGACTTTCTTGGTTATGGAAAATAGAAAGTCGTGGGAGGAATAAACTAAAGGTGGTAAGGGAAAGTGTAAATAATAAGTATGTAGTAGTTAGGGAGGAATAAACTAAAGGTGGGAAGGGAAAGTGTAAATAATAAGTATGTATTAGTTAGGGAGGAATAAACTAAAGGTGGGAAGGGAAAGTGTAAATAATAAGTATGTAGTAGTTAGGGAGGAATAAACTAAAGGTGGGAAGGGAAAGTGTAATTAATAAGTATGTAGTAGTTAGGGAGGAATAAACTAAAAGTGGGAAAGAAAAGTGTAAATAATAAGTATGTAGTAGTTAGGGAGGAATAAACTAAAAGTGGGAAAGAAAAGTGTAAATAATAAGTATGTAGTAGTTAGGGAGAAATAAACTAAAGGGCGGAAAGGAAATTGTAAATGATAAGTATGTAGTAGTTAGGGAGGAATAAACTAAGGGTGGGAAAGGAAAGTGTAAATAATAAGTATGTAGTAGTTAGGGAGGAATAAACTAGAGGTGGGAAAGGAAAGTGTAAATAATAAGTATGTAGTAGTTAGGGAGGAATAAACAAAAGGTGGGAAAGGAAAGTGTAAATAATAAGTATTTATTATTTACACTTTCTCATGAAATGGATTAAAACTTTTTTTTTACATCAGGCAGGACAATATAATTAGTAGCTATTAGTTCATAGCTCCGTCAAAAATGGGAATAATGAAACGATTTTAGTGTCATTTAGCAGATAAGAGTACGTATATGTCTGAAGAATGACCATTTCTGGATTGATTTCTTTTCGGGCCAAATTTCAGTGCAAAATCCCGGAGAAATAAAATAAATCAAGTTTTTGGGACAATCGATCAAAAAACGACGTCAGACCGAAAGTTTCGAAACTTTTTTGTCATAATATTTACGAACATTTTGTATTTGTTTCGCAGGTTTTAATTATATTATTCTGCCTGAAGTCCAAAAAAAGTTCAAAGCGATTTTGTGCGGTAAGGTCGAAATTTACAAAATGGCTGCCATATTTATGCTGAATAGAGTAATTTATGCTGATATAAGGTGTCAGTATTGAGGTGTTTACTGGGGCGACCTGGATTTTGTTCAATTTCAGTCATTTAGTACGTGCTCCTCAGCAAAAAAAAAAGTGAATGTAATTTGATATGTTGCTCGTATGGTTGGAGTGGGTACACTCCAAGTTGTAATTTAAAAATTTTCATCAGCGTTTTCTCAAAACAAATTTTTTGTAATATGCCCCATTTTTAAGACTGCTTCTTATTGGAGACATTCCATAAAAAAAAAGCTCAACAAATTGAAAATGAATGACCAATTTGAAAATTTTCAATTTTTTTTAGTTTTATGGATTTTGGTTGACATCTGGTATCAAAAAAGAGGTAAAAACCGCCAGCGGTATATTTGATTAAACCCAAAAGTTTCGGAGCTAACTGAGACCCCAAATATGACATAAAAAAAAAAAATATGACATACAAAATTTCAAATCTATAGATGTTACCATTCTCCTTTTAGACAGCAATACTGAAAACTGCTAAAAAGCGGCAAAAATCGCCAAGGGTGTATTCGATTGCACTCAAAAGTTTCGAGGCACAATTAGAGCCCAGATGGGACCTATATAACAATCGGTTAACGCTAAGTGGCAAACAACATTCAAATCGGTTAACGCTAAGTGGCAAAAGTGCCCATCATGGCGTACGGCGGACAAACGGATTTTCTTTATTCGATTTTTGGATTCTACGTACCTTGAACCGTATAATATCAAAGTTTGAGGGGGGTAATTTTTTTTTTTTTTTTTTCCTGACGATTCCAAAGGTTCCTTAGTGAAAATAATAAACCAAACTGTTTGTACAGAATAATACGAGGTGGCAGCTTTCAATCTTCTATACCAAAGTTCCTTATGTTACCTGTTTGTACAGAATAATACGAGGTGGCAGCTTTCAATCTTCTATACCAAAGCTCCTTATCTCTGTCAGTCCTCGCAAACAAATAAATACATTGAACTTTCGAATCATCTTTCTTCATCACTTGAAAGTCTAGTTTGGCGGCAACACTATCATCATCTCCATCAACATCTTCAAGATCAACGTCAGACAACGTCTCCTCCTGGAAATGTTGATCTTCTTTTGAAATATTTGATTTGGAATGATTCTCCTATAAATATTAGATCAAAAGTTCTCAAGAAAATTATCGTTTAGAGAAAATTTTCAAAGGGATTTTTTTTTTCATCGTCCATCTTGTTGATTTTTTTTTTAATCTTGGCCGTAAATATTCTACTACCCATTGAATTTATATCTGGTCCCTATCACCCACTAAAATTTCTCCATCGCCTACTGATGGGCGATATTGCTAACGTTTTCGACTACATGGCCCACTTTCTAACGATCCGGCCATCGTAGACCTATGTCTAGGAACGCCACACATGACGTCTGCCACACCTTCAACTGCCTGGCGGACTCAACCACTTTAGTGTCTTCCTCACTATATATAAATCCAGTGGAAGCAGCAGTTTTCCTTGTGTCCTTGCGACAGAGTGATCGTCATCGAATACGTTAACAAACAACAACTTCCTAACGATGAACTTTTCTAAGCAGGCGGAAGACCTGGAATACATACCATCACAGTTCAAGCCAAAGGCCATCATAATCTTTTCGGTAACCTCATATCAAGCTTTTCGAAACCCCTGAATCCAAAAATGGGAAGAACCGTTGATTTTAAAAAGGACGCCGCTACAACAACAAACACGACATGACCCTTGGTTGGAACTGAGATGGTGTACGTTCCAGGCCGTCCTGGTGTGTAGAACCGGACATTGCGAGGACGTGTAGATTTATTAATGAGATTTTCTTTTTTCTATTTGGTACTATAAAAAAACATTCCAAGAAAACTGATTACCTCTAAAGGTGTTTCCTCAGAACAGTTCTCCTCCCCCTTAAGAGTAGCATTCATCTCCTCCGTATTATCACAATACTCCTCTTGAATTTCGGAGTCTTTTGTTTTTAACAACTTTTTCCTTCTCACCGGAGTTGGAGGGACATTTGATTTTAAATCATAATCTTCTTTGGTCTTTTTTGCCTAAAACAAAACATCAGTTGAGTGAATTAGATCGGATTGGTTGGCCAATGACGGATTTTTCTTAGTTGAAAATTGATTAATTGACCGAACCAAATGGGGTCTATTTATAACACCTTTTTTTTTTT
Organism: Pachypsylla venusta; assembly: GCA_012654025.1. Lineage (NCBI taxonomy): Eukaryota > Metazoa > Arthropoda > Insecta > Hemiptera > Aphalaridae > Pachypsylla > Pachypsylla venusta. Next base: position 55,281 of record JAAEEI010039791.1, read on the forward strand.
TTTTTTTAATTGTCGCTTGAATGAGATAAATCTTGATTGCCTTATCCTAATTTTTTGAAATTTGGTATGAACATTCATTATATTCACAGAATGTGTTGATTAAGTTTTCAGGATATATTGGACCGTCTGGGACCAGGTGGTGGTCATGAGGGTCTATAGTTTATAGAACTTTAAACTTCACCATTAGATTTTTTCTTTTGCTTCACGTCTCTCTAACATCTAAAGGTCATTCAAAACGGTTTTACCCTGCATTCACTGCAAAACAGCTACCAAATTTTCTGTCTTAACCATGGTTTAGTAGGGAATATGCCAGCGTCTATGGCACGTTGAATACACCAGTTCCCGTTTATTCACTGAAGTTAAGCAACATCCAGCGAGGTTGTACCATGTGGGTATCCATGGGTTCGCGCCCTCGTGATGCTGGTTTTTTTCCGGCCCAACCCAGGCTGGGTGAGGTCAATGCGGGTAGCTGGTTTGCAAGTTTTCAGCGAATAGAGGGTGAAATCCCCGTCTTGAATGACCAATAGATGTTAAAGAGATGTTAAACCAAATTAAAAAAAAAAAAAGGTTGGAAATATCCAACATCACGAGGAATAGATCCTATGTGGTCACCCATCAAATAAAACCTCTATGGACGTTGTTTAACTTTAGTAATCTTACGGGAATCGTTGTATTGCACGTATTGGCTTCAACTATGTCTTTTATTTCAATATACACACCTTTAACTCCGACTCTTCTTTTGACTTTTCTAAATTAATTTTTAAATTGTCATGCAAAGTAAGAAAACTTTCCGTTGATTTAGATTTAATTTTTTGGTTTGGATTTGGTTCTGTTGAGGTTTGAACTGAAGGATTTTGTACAGCATCAGGAATTTCCATTGGTAACCAACATTCTTCTTCTGTGATTGAAGGTTGAGTTTTGTTACGGAATTTAATTCCAACATGTGAATCGTTTTTGAGAATTATACAAATTGGATATTTTCGGTTCCATATCCTGGAATAGGCGAGACATGACTGAATGAGTAAATAAGCAGGAATAATTAAAATTAGTCAATTAAAACCAACAGCCTCGCCTCCTGGTTACAAATCCAACTGAGCTACTGAGGCTCAGTTGGTTAAAACGCAGCCTCCCTGGCCTAGAGGGTATGACACTGGCTTTGCACGCGGGAGATCTGGGTTCGAATGCTGGCGAAACTGTTTTTTTTTCGGAACTGTGCTTGGGACAATTGAATAGCTACCAAGAGCAAAAGAAATGTGTAATACAGTGATAGTTTAGTGTACCAGCCCTTGTAGTGTTGTGATACCCACAAATCTAGGTTGTGGCAATGCAATACTGTACGTTAATACATTTACATTTTGTTTTATTATTTTCAATAAAAAAATGGAGTCGTCACAAAATAAAAAAAATACCCCCCCCCCTCAAAATTTGATATTATACGTTTCAAGGTACGTAGAGTCGTAGAATCCAAAAATAGAACTTCTGCCACTTAGCGTTGACCGATTTGGATGAAATTTGGTATATAGGTCCTATCTGGGCTCTAATTGTGCGAACCCACGTGGAAACCCACATGGTACAACCTCACTGGATGTTCCTTAACTTCAGTGATCAAACGGGAACTGGTGTATTGAACGGGCCATAGACGCTGGCTGTCACTATTCTTGTTGTTAACGTTCTCAACGACTCTCACTGTGTCTCCAGGCCAAGAAAGGCGGCCTCTACAACAGGATCTGTCCATAATGCCGACGGCTCTATATTAGTTGGGTTTGATGGATAGTTGCTGGCTGCTCATGATTTACATCATGAGCAGCCAGCATACATAGACGACAAAGATCAGATACTTCAGGGTATAGCAAGGATTTATNTGGGGTTTGTAATGTTTTCAAAGATTTCTTATCAAATATGGGTTCTGCTTTGGACATGTGGTATGGATTCGTTGTAATAAGATACTCGAAAAAGCCATAACTTACCACATATTCTATTTTATGGGGTTTGTAATGTTTTCAAAGATTTCTTATCAAATATGGGTTCTGCTTTGGACATGTGGTATGGATTCGTTGTAATAAGATACTCGAAAAAGCCATAACTTACCACATATTCTATTTTATGGGGTTTGTAATGTTTTCAAAGATTTCTTATCAAATATGGGTTCTGCTTTGGACATGTGGTATGGATTCGTTGTAATAAGATACTCGAAAAAGCCATAACTTACCACATATTCTATTTTATGGGGTTTGTAATGTTTTCAAAGATTTCTTATCAAATATGGGTTCTGCTTTGGACATGTGGTATGGATTCGTTGTAATAAGATACTCGAAAAAGCCATAACTTACCACATATTCTATTTTATGGGGTTTGTAATGTTTTCAAAGATTTCTTATCAAATATGGGTTCTGCTTTGGACATGTGGTATGGATTCGTTGTAATAAGATACTCGAAAAAGCCATAACTTACCACATATTCTATTTTATGGGGTTTGTAATGTTTTCAAAGATTTCTTATCAAATATGGGTTCTGCTTTGGACATGTGGTATGGATTCGTTGTAATAAGATACTCGAAAAAGCCATAACTTACCACATATTCTATTTTATGGGGTTGTAATGTTTTCAATGATTTCTTATCAAATATGGGTTCTGCTTTGGACATGTGGTATGGATTGGTTGTAATAAGATACTCGGAGTTTGAATCTGTCCACACAAAAAATGTTTCCTTTACCCAATCTAAAATAGACTGAATTTCCATTGCAAATACTGCTCCAAGCATAATGCCAACCTGAAAAATTGAATTAGAAATTATTTGTACAAATCAATCGAGTCGAATTCCATTCTTCGCTTATACAAGGTGTTCAGAAATTGGCGACAAATTTGTTGTTGCAAAAAAATAATTGTATTAGAAATCCAAAATGTAATCTTTTCTCGAAAATTTGATGTGGTTCCGAGAAAAATCTACTGAAAATTGGTGACTAATTGTGAACGTTAGTGAACTCCACTTTTGACTCCGGTATACATCCCAAAATGAACTTGTATATGTGTATGTATGAATGTGTATGTTTGTCACGCGATACAAGCCACAATTTTCATCCGATTCTGACGAAATTTGGTATACATATGGAGGACATGAAGGCAATTTGCTGTATAGTTTGGGGGCTCTGGGCCCTCCGGGGCCCAGAGCCCCCATCTTTTTAGCGGTTTTTTTATCTTTTTAGCGGTTTTTTACAGAAACGTAAATTTTGATATGTGATGGTTGGTGTTAAAGGCTTTTCGATTTTGAAAAATTTGGGGCCCCAGATTTTTTTTTTTTTTTTTTAATTTTGATGTGTATGTTTGTTTGTCATACTATCATCAAGATATTTTTTTCTGTTAATGGCTAACGTGAACACCTCATCATTTTGATCCACTAGTCTTACTCAGTGCCATCAATCACTTACCTCTACCTACATAGTTATCAATCTTCATTTACCTACACCTCATCATCTTGATCCACTAGTCTTACTCAGTGCCATCAATCACTTACTTTTACCTACATAGTTATCAATCTTCATTTACCTACACCTCA
>JAAEEI010039791.1:59459-83952 GCA_012654025.1 Pachypsylla venusta
TCAATACAATCCTAGTACCTACCGCAATGGGATATACTGAACAATACAATCCAGCCATAGCAAGTATTGGTCCACATACATTCCTAGTACCTACCGCAATGGGATATACTGAACAATACAATCCAGCCATAGCGAGTATTGGTCCTCAATACAATCCTAGTACCTACCGCAATGGGATATACTGAACAATACAATCCAGCCATTGCAAGTATTGGTCCTCAATACAATCTTAGTACCTACCGCAATGGGATATACTGAACAATACAATCCAGCCATAGCAAGTACTGGTCCTCAATACATTCCTAGTACCTATCCTAGTACCTACCGCAATGGGATATACTGAACAATACAATCCAGCCACAGCGAGTAATAACAAAATTAATTTAAAATTTTCAAAACACGCTGTTGAAAATGTTTCGACTAATCCTGGAGTTCGACACGATGTTCGTGGTATTGCGGAAAATAATAATTTCTGTCGAATATCATTCTGAGTAGTTACATCTTCTCCGTCGACAATTCGAGTTCCTTCCTCGTCAGCTTCTTCTGCTATCTCTACAACATCAATATCTTCCGCGCCATCGTCACTGACAGGTGTGATGCCTCGTATTAATAATTCCGTTTCAACTTTATCTTCGGAATCTGGTTTAAATTTTCGTTTCAAATCGGCAAATTTCGATTTCACTTTATTGATATTTTGATCTTTTTCTTTTTTGTCAGGATCTTTATGAGGTGGCTGTTGTTTCTTTTTGTCTGAAATTAAAATTAAAATCACGGAAAATTATGGTTGTGGAAGGACTAGAGATGGCACGATATATCGAAAATCGATATATATGGATATATTTTCTCCCGATGTATATCGATATAATATTATATCGATATATTTTTCACTATATATATCATTTCATATATCGATATTTTTCACGATATATCGTTTAATATGTACACTAATTTAGGTTTTTTTTAAATGTTCTCAATATAGCGATCAAATTTGAAGTTATTTTTTTTTTTTTACTCGAAGTTTTCTATTTTAGGGGGATCCTACTTGTCCCTTTCAAACTGGTCATTGGTGGAAACTGGAAAGTAGGGGAGGGTCAGGTTAGGAAAGCACAGAGAGGGGACAACATTTCCACCAATTCACTTCATAAAATTCTAATTTCGAATAAACCGATATATATCGTTGATATATCGACATAATTCTCATATATCGATATATTTGAAATTCGATATATCGATACATTTTTTAACGATATGCCATCACTAGGAAGGACTGTGGCTAATATATTATACAACTCTGAGGACGACAGTGTGTTAAATATAATTCCGTGGATTGGCTGGCTTTGAACCCACGCCCTACTGTTCCCCAGTGAGAGCGTCTGAACACACTATAACAAGCCATCGGTTATTATATTGAACTAAAAAACTATGCCAACGTAAATAACAAATTTGGGGGATATATTTTTTTAACCAGTAAAATAATGAACCCATATGTCACAATGGCAGTTTTTGAAGTTATACTTCGTTAGGCGCATTATGAAAAATGAGAGTGAAATTTTAAGATGTGCGCGCACTTGTAAAAAAAAAATTATCACCGCATCAGTGCAACACAAAATTAACACAGATGGAGTTAGTTATGAAAAAATGATGAAGATGGAGTTAGTTATGAAAAAATGATGAAGATGGAGTTAGTTATGAAAAAGTGATGAACGCGTACATAAGTACACGCATCCATTTTTTGGTTTGAAAGAATTTCCACACAAGGTCATTTAGAAAATCAGCAGAGAATTAAATGGAAGAGGAATTCCCTTAATCGGACGATAATCTTCTGACCAGTGAGCCGCTGAAGAACATTTGATCATGCCCTAATGAGAGCAAATGAAAAAGTCATCTACGTGGCAGAATATTGGAAGTTTTGTGTCTAAATTGTGGTTTCCTGAAATAAAATAATATTACCTTTATCCATTTTATCATTTGCTTCGCCAACAACTATTTTCTCCTCTTTCTTCTTCTTGTCTTCCTTTGGTTCTACTTTATCTTCATTCGTTTCGCCGTCTTTGGCTTCTTCATGTTTGATTAATTCGCCCTCATGCTGTTTACTTGAAGATAATCTCTTTTCATTTATTTTTTGTTGTCTTTCCTTTTTAATTTCATCCATCTTGTCTTCAATCATCTCACGAATGCCTAAAAGTAAATGAAAAAAAAATAGGCTTTAAGATAAAAAATTCTGCAATCAGTGACGGAAAATGGCCGAATCTGTTAGACTGAAAATATTCACCACTTACATACGTGACATGATTTTATTCCCCAACATTAGAGTATCTAAATACAGGGTGAATCAAAAGGTTATGCAAAAAAAGAAACCACGTTTAGTAGAGCCTAAATAAAGGCCACTTTGCTTAATTAACCCCTATACGGAAATGGAGCCCAAGGTAGTTCGGGCTACCCAAAGTTGGTACTTAAAAATCGAAAAATAATTATTAAAAATCGAATTATTTTGCGATTGACTTCTTTTTTTGCATGACGTCTCCGATTGTTATCATCCTTCTTTGATGAGTATTTGGCACTTTTCCCCCGATCGGGGGCGGAGTTATGGGGGGTCATTAAATTTCATGTTGAATATCACAAACCCCAAGCTCCTCCCACTATCACTTCCCCTCCACGATTTTTGGAAAAGTGGGAGAACTAATTGCCGCACCCAGTGCTTTTCCTTCTATAGTAAAATAAATTAATCTATATTTATAAAACGCAAAGCCCCGTTGGTATACTGATTCTCTGACTAACTGATAATCAACGTAGCTGCACGATGGCTTAACCTAGAGACTTGAAATTTGGCACACAGATCCCTTTTAGATGTAGGTACGTAATAAGAAAAGTCGAAAGTTCAAGTTGAAGCAAGTTACCGCCAAAAATGACGCTTTTTAGCGGGTTTCTTTGCAATTTTTTTTTTTTTTGGGCGAACTAAAGGAGATAACGAAAAATGACCGGAATTCGACCCCCAAAAGTACTATAAAAGGACCCAATAAAAATATAAGAACTGAAATTTCCGGTTTCTGCCCGATTTCATGGTCGGTTTTCACCACCAAAATCAGAATTGAGAAGTACCACTTCGGGATGAGCGAGAAAGTTGAAATTCAATACAAAGGTGTTCCTCGAGTTATACAGGGTGTTTGGTTATAAATGGGACCTCTGAATATGGTGGGTAGCTGAGATCAAATGGAACATTTTTTTACGAAATTCGTTAGTGAGCCAGACGAAGCGTAGCCGAGTTTTATAAATATAAGCCGTGCTCACCGTGAGGGTCGGTTCCACCAAAATTCCAAAATTGAGAAGTTACAAATTGGGATGAGCGAGAAAGCTGAAATTTACGAAGTAATACAAATGTCTTTCGCCGTACAAAAAGTAATAACCTAGAGCCATGCAAAATAAATTGGACTGGTGAAAATAATATAGCCCCTCCAGAGATAACTGGTTTTTTGCGGCCCTCAAAGGAATGTTTAAAGGAAAGGGATTTGGTTCCAGTGAAGAAGTGATTGCCGAGGTTGAAAACTTTTTTGAAAACAAAAACAAATCGTCCAACAGAAAAGGTAAAGTTAGAAGCGCGTTGCAGTACATGTATCACTCTTGAAGGTGACTAGTGACTATGTTGATGTTTAAAATCGATTTTTGAAGAGAAATGTATTTTTATTGAGTGAAAAGTTCCCCTCCCTCCTCTATTGTAAAAATCTGGACAAGGCATAGTTTACAATACTTACCATGAAAAAATGACCAGGGATGGTCAACGGTACTTGCATCCATCATATTATCCCAATCTACACTNCCCCCCCCCCCCCTATTGTAAACATCTCAACAAGGCATAGTTTACAATACTTACCATGAAAAAATGACCAGGGATGGTCAACGGTACTTGCATCCATCATATTATTCGAATCTACACTAGTTGATCTTCTTCCAATTTTTCTAAACGGAGAACTATCTCTGTGTTCACTATCGGTTGGTGTGGATGCAGCCGTACTTTCTTCTGTTGTACTTTCGGAATTTTCCGGAAACAGCTCCTCTAATTCTTCATCTTGAGCGTTGAAACGAAAAGTTAGACTCGAATTAGAAATTTTGCCTGAAAGGAAAAATGACTTCCATTAACAAAGTGATGGATGTGAACAAATTTACTGGACCCCACGGCGATCGGTTCTACTCGGAAGATAAATAACTTCTATTAGCAAAGAGATGGATATGAACAAATCTACTGGACCCCACGGCGATCGGTTCTACTCGGAAGATAAATGACTTCCATTAAAATAGTGATGGATATGAACAAATCTACTGAACCCCACGGCGATCGGTTCTACTCGGAAGAAAAATGACTTCCATTACAAAGTGATGAATATGAACAAATCTACTGGACCACACGGCGATTGGTTCTACTCGCAAGATAAATGACTTCCATTAACAAAGTGATGGATATGAACAAATCTACTGGACCCCACGGCGATCGGTTCTACTTGGAAGATAACAAAGTGATGGATATGAACAAATTTACTGGACTCAACGGCGATCGGTTCTACTCGGAAGGAAAATGACTTCCATTAACAAAGTGATGGATATGAACGAATCTACTGGACCCCACGGCGATCGGTTCTACTCGGAAGATAAATGACTTCCATTGACAAAGTGATGGATATGAACAAATCTATAGGACCCATGGTGATCGGTTCTACCCGGAAGAAAAATGACTTCCATTAACAAATTGATGGATATGAACAAATCTACTGGACTCCACAGCGATCGGTTCTACTCGGAAGATAAATGACTTCCATTAACAAAGTGATGGATATAAAAAAAATTACTGGAACCTACAGCGATCGGTTCTACTCGGAAGATAAATGACTTCTATTAACAAAGTGATGGATATGAACAAATTTACTGGACTCCACTGCGATCGGTTCTACTCGGAAGAAAAATTACTTCCATTAACAAATTGATGGATATGAACAAATCTACTGGACTCCACAGCGATCGGTTCTACTCGGAAGATAAATGACTTCCATTAACAAAGTGATGGATATGAACAGATCTACTGGACCCCACGGCGATCGGTTCTACTCGGAAGATAAATGACTTCCATTAACAAAGTGATGGATATGAACAAATTTACTGGACTCCACTGCGATCGGTTCTACTCGGAAGGAAAATTACTTCCATTAACAAATTGATGGATATGAACAAATTTACTGGACTCCACGCAGATTGGTTCTACTCGGAAGAAAAATGACTTCCATTAACAAAGTGATGGATATGAACAGATCTACTGGACCCCACGGCGATCGGTTCTACTCGGAAGATAAATGACTTCCATTAACAAAGTGATGGATATGAACAAATCTATAGGACCCATGGTGATCGGTTCTACTAGGAAGAAAAATTACTTCCATTACAAAGTGATGGATATGAATAAATCTACTGGACTCCACGGCGATCGGTTCTACTCGGAAGAAAAATTACTTCCATTAACAAATTGATGGATATGAACAAATCTACTGGACTCCACAGCGATCGGTTCTACTCGGAAGATAAATGACTTCCATTAACAAAGTGATGGATATAAAAAAAATTACTGGAACCTACGGCGATCGGTTCTACTCGGAAGATAAATGACTTCTATTAACAAAGTGATGGATATGAACAAATTTACCGGATCCACTGCGATCGGTTCTACTCGGAAGAAAAATTACTTCCATTAACAAAGTGATGGATATGAACGAATCTACTGAACTCCACGGCGATCGGTTCTACTCGGAAGGAAAATGACTTCCATTAACAAAGTAATGGATATGAACGAATCTACTGGACCCCACGGCGATCGGTTCTTCTCGGAAGAAAAATGACTTCCATTAACAAAAAGATAGATATGAACAGATCTACTGGACCCCACGGCGATCGGTTCTACTCGGAAGATAAATGACTTCAATTAACAAAGTGATGGATATGAACAAATTTACTGGAACCCACGACGATCGGTTCTACTCGGAAGAAAAATGATTACCCCCGTGAGTACTCAAACCCAAGTCTCCCGAGTGCAAGACTAGTGCAATGACCACTGAGCCATGGGGGCTTATCAACTCTACAAAGTACCTCAGGTTATTTGGGACTTACTTCCTGACTAAAAATGGGGTTCAAACCCCACATTACCAATCACCAGTATCTTACCAATTTTAGTGTTGACAAGAAAATCCATAAAATATAAATCAAAGAAAAAATCAAGCACTTTTAATTTGTTGCACTAAAATACTATCTTTGATTATTAACTGTAAGGCCCTTAACCTAGACACTAGAAAACACAAATAGCAAAATATGAACAGACTCCATTCCTATGTGTGCAATACTCAATACCCTATTGAACACTGTTACAAGAATAGATTAAAAACAATTACTGATAACTAATTGAATTAGAGAAGAGGGACGGTTTAAGGCGGAAGTGAAGGATACGACTGCAGAGCGGCGCCAAAACCCGAGAGGCTCCAAAAGAGGCAAATGATAAAAAAAAAAAATACCTACGGCGGTAATAAAAAAAAAACAGTCGAAACTGTCAAACAAAGTAAACAAAAGACATCTTATAGGTATGAAGTAGAGAAAATCCACACACACGCGCACACAAAACTGTGATTCAATGCCATTATGACACCCTCAAAGCAGCAGTATAGCGTTTGGATACCGATATTAATATATTTTAGTAAAATTACCAGATGAAAGTATACTAGTAAATTTGTGACTATTAACATAATTGCCAATTTTGACACCAGTATACATCCCGAAATGCACTTGTATATGTGTATGTATATGTTTGTTACGCGATACAAGTCACAATTTTCATCCGATTTTGACCAAATTTGGTATACATGTTTTAGGACATGAAGGAAAGTTGTTGTATACTTTTTAAGGGACCTGCCCCCCCCCCGGGGGGGCCAATATTGTGTTTTTTGAGAATGATTTTTATCTTTTTAGCGGTTTGTTGTAGAAACGTAAAATTTTTATATGTTATTGTTGGTGTTAAGAGCTGTTCGAAAATGATTTTTATAATTTGATCAAGATATTTCTTCTACAAATATCTACAACACTAACGTGAACACCTGATCATCTTGATCCCCTAGTTACTAACTTAATATGTAATAATAACTAAATTAATACTGGTGGTATCTTTAAAAAACGTAAAACTTAAATTTAAATTTAATTTTTTTGGTGAATTTAAAGATGAAGTCAGTTTCCTTGAAAATGTCTACGAAGTAGACGAAACTCGAGTCGGAAGTGAAAAAGTAAGTGAATCCTCATCATAAATAACGGAGTAGACGGAACTCGAGTCGGAAGTGAAAAGTAAGTGAATCCTCGTCATAAATAACGGAGTAGACGAAACTCGAGTCGGAAGTGAAAAGTAAGTGAATCCTCGTCATAAATAACTCAGTAGTGTTTTTTTAAAGTTACCACTAGGACGTCTAATAAAAATTTGGTAAATGATAATATTAATTTGTTTTTTTTAAAAAAAATCCTTATTTCCCAGACCCCCTGGTATGAGGGGTGCCAGGATATTTTTCACATCCACTAGAAAAATTTCTAGAATCGGCCCTGTTTGAAAAAATATTTCAGGAACACAACATGAAACCTATTATCAGTTAATAGGTAATGGTAATAACAAAATGTTAGTAATAATAGCTGATAAGGATTTTAATGATAATAACTAATAGAGATAAACCTCGTGTATATAATAGGCAGACAATAAATATTATGTTAAGGACAAATTCAGAAAAAAAATACTAGCTAAAAAAATTACCTCCCCCACACCAAAAAAAAAGATATATTTCGTTTTAATGTAGGTATCTTCGCAGAATCCAAAAATAAAACCTTTCTGACCACCGCCCCCCTGCCCGGTACACCGCACACCGCGAAGAGCATTTCTGTCACTTAGCGTTGATCGATTTTGAATAAATTACACACACATAATTAGGCCCTAAATGGGACTTACATGAATTTCAATCCTCTTGACCTAACATTATCTTTTTAAACAGGAACACTGACCGCTGAAAAGCGGCAAAAACCGCCAGCAGTATATTTGATTGCACCCATCATAATGTGTGACCCGCGGGAAACCCACGCAGTTCCTCTCCATGGGTTGATGGTAAAATGCTAACATGCTCTGATTGGTAAAAAGAAAGACGTGGGTTCAATTGAACCCCAAATATGACACATCACTTATATAGTAATAAGTGATGTGTCACAGTTTGCCATATTGGTTAAATTCAATATGCGTAGACTGTTGTCTAAGGAAATCGTTGTTGAATTGAGTGGTTTCCTGTTGCCTTCCCTATTTCCTCCAATACTAAATCATATTTGACATTTTGTTTATTCTGTATTGCCCCTTTATTGGAGGGCCGACAAACTATTTCTTGTACCCCATAAAAAAATACCCATATCAAATTTGAAATCTTCAGCACAGGTATCCTTTTCTTTTAAGAGAGGAACAATAAGAACAGCTAAAAAGTAGCCAAAATCTCCAACGTTAAATTCGATTGCTCTCAAAACTTTCGGGACACAAGTACAAATAGTGGCAAAAAAAAGGTCCGTTACGGCGGACAAACGGACTTTTTTTATTCGATTTTTGGATTCTACGTACCTTGAAACGCAAAATATCAAATTTTGAGGGGGAGTATTTTTTTGCGTGACGAAAGTGTTAATATTAGAGAAAATTATTTTTGCTCTTGACTTTGTGATATACTAGCTGTTTTCCCGTGCTTCGCTACGGTAACGAAATTTGGATTTTTGGTAGAACCGACCCCTCAGAGTTGTTGTTGTTAACGTTCTCAACGACTCTCACTGTGTCTCCAGGCCAAGAAAGGCGGCCTCTCCAACAGGATCTGTCCACAATGCTGACGGCTCTAGATTAGTTGGGTTTGATGGATAGTTGAATGATGAATAGTTGCTGGCTGCTCATGATTTACATAGTGAGCAGCCAGCATACATAGACGACAACTATCAGATACTTCAGGGTTTAGCAAGGATTTACATATATACCAACTCTTTGAGGAAGTATCTGGAGCAGCACGGGTGGGTCCAACGGAGGAAAAACACAGTGGGTTGTTGTCGGAACGTGTCGTGTTGATGGTCTTTGGCGGTGCCCGAGGGCACGGGTAGCCCCGGTACTGAGAACCAACCATTTTGGGGGCCCTCAGAGTGAACACGGCTCCTATTTAGAAAATTTACTCAATTCAATATTTTCAATATTTAAATTTTTGCACTACGGAATACCTTCGTATTAAATTTCAACTTTGTCGCTCATCCCGAATTGATACTTCTTAATTATGGGTTTTTGGTGGAACCGACCCCCAGAGTGAGCACCGCTCCTATTTAGAAAGTTCAATATTTNCCGTGCCCGAGGGCACGGGTAGCCCCGGGACGAAGAACCAACCTTCTTGGGGGCTGTCACTATTAATTGATTCTTATTACTCACCTTTGTCGTATAATTCCTTTTGGTAGAAGTACAATCTGACAATTACAAATATTATAAAGTCTGGCCACATTGAATAGTAACTTTAACTGAGGTTCATTCCATACGGCCCGCTTTGGGATTTTAATACGAGGCTCTGAGATTCGTAATAGCGAGCCTTGTAATTGAATGTAAACAGTTTCTGTTAAGGATAGATGATATTTCTCAGGACTGTAATCATACTTGAATTCATTCACCCATCCCTGAATAAAAAAATAACTAAAATTAGATTCTAATTTAACGGAGTCAAGTGCAGTTTCACCTCGGGACTGTAAACATACTTGAATTCATTCACCCATCCCTGAATACAAAAATAACTAAAATTAGATTCTAATTTAACGGAGTCAAGTGCAGTTTCACCTCGGGACTGTAAACATACTTGAATTTAGGAACAACGTTGCTCCTCCTGCCGATATTTGTACACAAAACGTTTATATTTCAATTCTCGTATGAGTGATGCAAGTATCATGAAGACTCCACGGGAAAAAAGATGAGGGTCCACTTTTTTTGGTTTATTGTTTTCAATTTTTCGAAATTTGAACGGTTTCTATCCATAATTCCCCCACTACATTGAGTACAAACTACTCTGCGAACATCTTCTGCTGGAGCCTCTTGCAGCAAGAAGACAGAACGTCCAAATTAAATTTCTAAAAAATGTTCTAAATAATAAAATATCTAGTCCCTACATAACAGAAAAAATTCAAATTAAAGTTCCGCAACCCAGACTCAGACCTACAAACACACGGGGACAGTTATTCCATATACCGCACAGGAGAAACACATTCATGTTCCACTCTCCTATTGTAAGAGCCATGGATCTATATAACACCATAGATCCAGGGCCAGCTCTCTTCGAATAATTCATTTTTAAACATCTCACGAGTTATCCCAAAGTCACTCATATTTCACTAAACCCCTCGTACATACTCATCATTCACTATCCCAAAATCACTCATAATTCACTACATCCCTCATATACATGCATCATTCACTATCACTCATACACACTTATCATTCACTATCCCTCATACACACTCATCATTCACTGTCTCTCATACACACTCATCGTCTACTATCTTCTATTCAAACTAATTCTTTTCATTCATACCTCCGCTCGACACTCATTTTTCACTCACACAGCGTCAGTAATTGCTCTACACTACTTGAAATATAGAAGTGATGGGGCGTAGACGTCTATAAAAAAAAAAATAATTAACCTTTGGAATCGTCACGGAAAAAAATACTCCACCTCAAAATTTGATATTATAAGTTTCAAGGTACGTAGAATCCAAAAATCGAATAAAAAAAAAAATCCGTTTGTCCGCCGTGATGGGCACTTTTGCCAATTTGGATGAAATTTGGTATATAGGTCCCATCTGGGGTTTAATTGTGCCCCGTAATTTTTGGGTGCAATCGAATACACCCTTGGCGATTTTTGCCGCTTTATAGTGGTTTTCAGTAGTGTCTAGAGAGATGTGTACAAAAGCCATAGCTAGAGATTTGAAATTTTGTATGTATGTCATATTTGGGGTCTCAGTTAGCTCAGAAAATTTTTGGGTTCAATCAAATATACCGCTGACGGTATATTTCACCGCTTTAAAGCGGTTTTCATTAATCCTGTCTAAAAAGAAAATTTCTTAGCACATATTCTATTTTATGGGGTTGTAATGTTTTCAATGATTTCTTATCAAATATGGGTTCTGCTTTGGACATGTGGTATGGATTCGTTGTAATAAGATACTCGAAAAAGCCATAACTTACCACATATTCTATTTTATGGGGTTGTAATGTTTTCAATGATTTCTTATCAAATATGGGTTCTGCTTTGGACATGTGGTATGGATTCGTTGTAATAAGATACTCGAAAAAGCCATAACTTACCACATATTCTATTTTATGGGGTTGTAATGTTTTCAATGATTTCTTATCAAATATGGGTTCTGCTTTGGACATGTGGTATGGATTCGTTGTAATAAGATACTCGANAAATTCAATATTTTATGTAAGAATGTGACTTTTTGTACTGAGGAACAACTTTGTATCGAATTTCAGCTTTCTCGCTCATCTCGAAGTGGTACTTCTCAATTCCGATTTTTGGGTGGTGACAACCTTCCGTAATCGGGGGGGAACCGGAAAATTTCAATTTTTATATTTTTTACGTGGTCCTTATATACTATTTTGGAGGGGGGTTCATTCTCGGTCATTTTTCGTTATCTCCTTTGGTTTGCCCAGAAAATAATTGCAAAAAACACCGCTAAAAAGCGAAATCTTTGGCGGTATCTTCCTTTGACTTGAACTTTCGATATTTTCCTTTCTTATTACGCATCTACATACTAAAAGGAATCTGTGTGCCAATTTTCAAGTCTCTAGGTTTAGCCATCGTGAAGCTACGTTGATTATCAGTGAGTCAGTATACCAAATGGGCTTTGCGTTTTATAAGAATAGATTTTATTATTATTATTTAGACTGACACATAAATTACAGAGGTTCTTTCCTAAGCTGGCAAGAACCAAACTTCTAAGAATCATCATCCCATTTTTTTCTCATTATTCATAATAATGATGTTTTTTTTTTCAATAATGATTCATTAAAATCGCCACGAAAAAAATACTCCTCCCTCAAAATTGATATTTTAAGTTTCAAGGAACGAAGAATCCAAAAATCGAAGAAAAAAATCCGCTTGTCCTCCTTACGTTGTGAAACTGCACTTTTTCCACTTAACGTTGACCGATTTATATGGAAATTGGTGTGTAGGTCCCATTTAATTTATAGTTGTGCCCCGAAAATGTTCGTTACTGACTGTCACAGCGTTACATACTAAATTTTTAGTATGGAACCCGCGGATGGTGAGCAAGGGAACATATTTTGGATTCTATTAAACATATGTGTCAGCCAGCGTCTATGGCA
Organism: Pachypsylla venusta; assembly: GCA_012654025.1. Classification (NCBI taxonomy): domain Eukaryota; kingdom Metazoa; phylum Arthropoda; class Insecta; order Hemiptera; family Aphalaridae; genus Pachypsylla; species Pachypsylla venusta. The sequence continues at coordinate 71,890 of JAAEEI010039791.1, forward strand.
CGTTGAATACACCAGTTCCCGGTGGATCACTGAAGTTAAGCAACGTCCAGCGAGGTTGAACCATGTAGGTGTCCACGTGAGTTCGTGCCCTCGTGAAGCTGGCTATTTTTCCGGCCCAACCCAGGCTTGGTGAGGTCAATGTGGGGAGCTAGTTTGCTAGTTTCCAGCGAATGGAGGGTAAAACCTACGTCTCGAATGACCAATAGATGTTAAAGAGACGTTAAACAAAAAAACATATGTGTCACATTGGCAAAGTGTTTTTTTCAACAAATTCTCCTATGTGCTGAGCACCGATTAATCGGTTAGTCAATTATTATCATTGAAGTTTTCAAAATGAAATGTAGAAAAGCTTATACTATATTTTAACACCATCAAATCAGGTGGACTCCGGCCGTGAGGAGGACACCCCTAAACATCTTCGAGTAATATCTTGTACATTTCACCTTCTCTGGAGGAAGATCTCGTTTTACCCCAAAATATGCCTTCGGTTTTTGGATATAAAAAAAACGATGTATTGTTCGATGCTATCCCATTATTAGAATGGTAACAATAAATTGCAATTCGTGCAGAAAAATATTTTTAATAAGACAGAATAAATTTGTGAACTGAAAATAATGTCGGTCGAAAAATTAAAATTAATAGAATATAAACTGGTTGGCTCAGAAAGCAGCCAGCAGATCATTCGTAAATCACAATCACCTATTTAGTTTTTTATTTTCAATAATGAACTTTTCGAATCTTACAAACCAGATACATACATTGACCTCACCCAGCCTGGGTTGAGCCGGGAATAGCCAGCATCATGAGGGCGCGAACCTATGGGGTCACCCACTAAGTATAATTCCACTAGACATTGCTTAAGTGCACGTCCACAACGGAGTACCGACTCAAGACCCTCGACCCCAGGCCCTGGACCCTCGCACCACAGTGTCCACAGTCGAGTCGGGACCCAGGACTAAAATTTTCTCAGCTGACCTTTTTTCTTGTCCATTGAAATTCTTTATTTTTTTATCCTCTAAAGGCACAAGGACTCTTTGTGTTTTGTATGCTTAAAGGCCCAGTGTCCAAAATTTTTAACCCTCTGAAAATCTTAGTAATATTATTGAAAAATTGACAAATGAATTGAATGTACATGGTCCAAAACACCTCTACTTCAAACATATCTCGTTTATTCCTAATTACAAAAAAAAAAAAATTGGGGGCAGGCCTACAAAATGAATGTCCAAAATTTTGGACACTGGGTCTTTAGAAGTTATAGTTTAGTTAAAAGTTAGTAACTAGGTATTCAGATTTCTTCCAAGTCTGGTAAATATTTTCTACAATGGATATCAACAGCGATTCTTCTGTAGAGGATCTTTTCCTCAGAGGAATTTTGGAAACAACTTGAAAATGAGAGAAATCAAATTATTTTTTTATATGAGGTTGAAAATTTTGAAAAAAATGTAAATTTTATGGGTCGGTACTAGGCTCGGGTCCGGGGTCCATGCTCAGGTACTATGCTCCGTTGAGGACACTTGAATTTGTTAACATGGTATAATTATTTTTCTTGGGTCCAAGGTCCAGGGTCCTGGGTCGGTACTCCCCTTGTGGACCCCTCGTAACTTCAGTGTTCTAACAGGAACTAAAGCATTCAACGTGTAGTTAACGCCGACTTAACGACAAACTTGCATCTGTCAGATTTTATGAAAATTTCCAACGTTTGCTGGGAAAGATTTTTATTTTAAGAAATCGTTTTCAATTAGAAGCTCCTTATATAAGCTTTCAAAGCAAGTCTACTAGATAAATGAAAATGGATACTTACCGCTATGAGTGTTTTTCCTCTCCATGTTGTTTCAAAAAAGTAAAATTTGTAAAACACAATTAAATAATTAAAAAATCTTGATTAATAAATACTCGACTAATAATTTAATTTATTATTAAGATCTGCTAGGAGATAGTAGTATCTTTGTGTTTCATCAAGTTCTATTTATTTATAAAAACATAACACAGTTCCGCTCCCAAGTTGCCAATAAATTAGTCCGCAATAATAGGTACATGTGTTGTTGAAATAACATTCGTCTCTCTGTAATTTATAATATTTATTCGCAATATTCATTCATTCAAAAAACAAATGATTCATTCGTAATATCATGATGAATGGTGCGCTAAATTCAGGAATCCGAAGATGCTAGATTTAAAATTGAACTATTTAAAGTCAAAATATAAATGAATACTGTATGAGTTATTGAAAAATATTGTCTTGTAACAAGAAGTGTATTTATCTAAAGTCTAAACTAAAAATTTCAATTCTAAAAATCTAAAATCTTATATTTATTTGAAAGTTATCTTTACTCTTTATCTTTATCACTACACAGTTATGTTCAACCAACCTTGAAATCAGCTGATTTCTAATCAGTAAAAATATCACTCTCCTGTCTGAATCCAGGCAGAAATTAAGGTCTCAAAAAAACGAAATACCGTCATGGGTCGAATTTTGAAATTGCCGCATCCGCAATTCAAGAAAGATAAAGGATTAAAAAAAACGTTTTTTTTTTTTTTTTTTTTTTTAAATCAATGGTTATAAAACGTTTTTGTAACGATAATTTTTTTTTGTCCTTGGGGACTCTTAATTTCACTTAATTTCAATGCTTAATTTATTCCATTTAGGGAAATCGGGTAATTTCATCAAAAACAAAAAAGGGTAATATTTTGAATTCAAATTGGCAACACTGAACTCTTTACATATCTTATCTCTTATCAGTTTATCACAAATAATTTTAAAATAATAATAATAAATTAATCATGTACTTACCATCGCTTTTGATTAAAATTCACATATATAATATTTACCTTAATTAAATTAATCACATTGCTCTAATCATGAAACCACCAATTCAGTTTTCGTTTGCTGTTAACCAGGTTCGCAGTGTTTAATTTCTTATATCAAAGTGGTTTCTTTTCAAATCAAAAATTTCGGTCAATCGAAAAAGGCCCCGTTAATCTGAGAACGATCGTGGAGTCGATTACTTGAGTTTATTTAAAAGAAAATGCTGTCCTTGTTTTCTCAGTTTGGGGAAGATCTAACTTATTGACCCGGGGTGGCTAAATAACTAATCAGCTAATTTTATGAATATAAGGGAAGTCCATTCCAAATTCTATCGGATAAAGCGTTCAAGAGTTATCGTGCAAAAATGTTGTTTTTGTGACGTTCTCCTCACGTCTAGATTCAGGTTCCTGGAAGGAAAGGTTTTGATTGGACTTGACCAGAACTATATTGGTATGCGATCCAGATCGTCCTGGCTCATAGAACTGGCCATCTCCAGGACGTCTTCGAATAACATCAAATCAAACTTGCCATTTTTCCAAACCTGAATATAGAATTGGGGAGAATAGTAAATTTTAAGAGGAACACCGCAGCCATAACAACAAAAAGGATCCTTTGTCTTAATTGAATTGCTCGATTAATTTATGGACGTTCTCATGATGGCCAGTTGTGCGCGCCTGGATGACATGAAATGCACACCATTTTCAGTCATGAACCATCAAAAACTTTTCGGTTACCTCATAACAATGCTTTTCTACCATTATTCCAAACTTAGATATGAAAATAGAGTATTTTAAGAGGAACACCGCTAGTCAATAAACAACATTTAATTGTGTACTACCCGAATACATTTGACGGGACCGAGTGAAGTATATCGTTCAAACGAGCTTCATTAGGTGACGGTCATAAGCCCGTGTAAATGCAGAAGGTTTGGTGTTAGGAGGTTATCCATCCTTTAAAAATTCTGCATCAAACCAATGATGGGAAGTAATCAACAAAACGCAGTTTCTACGCATGAATACTGTGAGAACTGAGAAACAACCGAGGGGTATCATACTAGTAAAGCTTACAGCTAAAGAGAGTAGACACAGGGCAGAAGGGTGTTCATGGTAGGATTAAGGAAATCACGCCAACCCCAAGAAGAATTTGGAAGGGGTGAAATTAAAAAAGAATAAGAAGAAGTATATTGTTCAAAGAAATAGTTGCGCACTGAGAGTAGTCATTTTGTAAAATAAAGTTCCTTCATTTTGTTTTCAGATAAAACAATCTAGAATACTATTTAGAATGATTTCTTCTGATAAACTAAAACCCAGTTCTATATCCGAACCAGAATATTGTGACATAATTGGTAAACCTGATCCCGTCAGTAATTTGAGACCCTACAAGTTTCATATCCCAAGAAATGAATCAAATATAGAAAAAACTTATAGACTTGAAAGAGAAAAAATTCAAATTTGGAATCAAAATTTTTGGGAGAAACATAACAAAAAATTTATCAAGGTAAGTGTCACTAAGAAAAGACAACGTCCTATCGATTGCCGGTTCTATGCACCAGGACGACCTGGAACGCATATCATCTCAGTTTCAGCCAAGGGCCATAAAAACATTTTCGGTAACCTCAAATCAACCTATTTCTACCATTTTCGTAAATCGGAGTCTAGAAATGGGAGAATAGTTGATTTTAAAAGGAACATCTCGTACAACAACAGGAGACGAAGGAATAATAACCGTCGTCCCAAATTTGTCAAGTTCTGCACATAAAATTATTCAAACATAAAACAGGTACTTCTGACGTCATCATTATCTGCACAAGAACATAGGTACGGTGCTTTCTTATTATCATGCGAAGTAAGACTATTCTAAAAAGTTCCAAAATTAATGTCAGGTATCATTGTAGGGATGAGTTTGCTCTCTGCTCAATCAGTGGAACAATAATGCAAGATATCATTAGTTTGTGTAACACACAACTTTGTGATGGCACAAATGTATGTCCTATTTCCAAACTAGGGTAGAGCCAAACCCCACCCCTCCCCAAAATTTCATATTTTGATATGATAGCTGATGGTGTAAAATAATACCGGAAGCATTCTGCAATATCATTATGTTTGTATCTCATTTTCTTGTGTTACTGATTGCAGTGGTTGACATGGTTCTGGGGGGTTCTGGTTCAACCTCAATGAAGTTGAACCATGCAGAGAAATATTCAGATCAAAACAAATCTTAAAATTCCATGCACAGGTCATCCTTGACGTGTGTTGTTTGATGCACAAAAACATTCACTTGATGCTATCACACAATCAGCAATACAACACACGTCATTGTCATGACATCCTGGAATCGCGGGTCACCATTTTCCGAAAATCTTTTCCGGACATGGTAACCTCATGCTAAACTATGTCTACTATTTTTCTAAACCTGAATCCAGAAATGAGAAGGATAATTGATTTTAAGAGGAACACTGCTACTTCAACAACAACAGCAGTAGACAACCACTTGTTTGGAGCTGCTGTCTCATACATCTGGCTACCATTGGATACGATCATGCCACTTTTATGAAAATGTAGCAACCGAGGGGAGCAAGCTAACTTAGTATGACGGTCCTAAGCCTTTGAAAATACGGATGGTTTGTTGTAGGCAGGGCATCCGGTCTTTAAAAAACTCTGCTTCAAACATGGTTTGAAGTATTCGGACCATACTCTCCTTGGTATTTATTTCCCCTCTTATTTCCATCTTACCCATAAAAGGCCCCCTAATACTGTTGTAGATGGGCCAGTTGAGCATTAAGTGTTGAATATTTTCATTTTCCCGTTTACTACACAATGAGCAAATTTCGTCTGCATTTATAAGATTTTTTTTCTCTGCTGCCGTTCTTAGTTGACATAAAGTTCTTATTGTGTTCATAGGACATGTTTTGGTTTCCAAATAGTTCGAATTCAACTGCGTCCAGTCATCCTCTTTTAAATATTTTTCCGTGAGTACTACACAGTGATAAAATGAGAAGAAAGCGAGGGTTACCCTGCTAGGAAAGGATACATCTAAAGATAGTAGGCACTGAAAAGAAGGTTGTGGCATGGTAGAATTTCTGAAGGCAACGCCGAGCTCAAATATAATTAGGAAAAGGTGAATTGAAAGAAGAAGAAGAAGATATGCCATTTGCTATGTTGTTAGATTTTTTGTAAGAGCCTCTTTTATCTTTTATTCTCTTTTATCACCAGGAACGCGAGCAATATGTTCAAGAAATAAAAACAAAATTAAGTGAAGAAAAGAATTGTGATAAAGATGAAATCTTGGTGACGGCTGATGAAATGTCCATCTTTTATAAACAATTTCTTGATAAACATTGGTACATACATCTGAACTACAACATGGTGTGGTATAAGAAGAATGCAAAGCTGATATTGTTGGCATTACAATCTAATTTGTATAGAATGTTTAGGAGCAATTAGATGGCATAAAATAGTTAGCAGGAAAAATAATGGTATGGTATGGACTCCTCAAAATAAACAACGTGTAAAGAGTCTCGAGGATGTCCAAGCAACTTTCTGTAGGAGACTTTACTTAAAATTAATTTTATCCACTCTGTATCTCATACCAATCTCTAAGAGAACAGTTGTGTCTTGACTCAATTCATCAAAGACACAAGCGACTCATGCTTGTAAATCTTTTTAAAATTGTCAACAACATTATTGACACGGAAAGTCTCTCCAGTTGCCTGGAATACAACATCCCATCCAGTNAAAATCCTACCTTGGCTGGGATTCGAACCCGCGACCTCCTGATTACCAGGCGAGCGCTTGACCACTGAGCTACCAAGGCAGTATATAGGTTGGGCCCCGGGGAGCACGTGCCCCCCAGTTTTTTTAAGCGGACGGTATTTCTCAAATTTCATTATACCTGATCACGTAATAAAATAAAATAAAAAAAAAAATCAAATCAAGTGATCCGCTGTGTCTTTTAGCCATAGAGTGGAAGGGGGGCACGGGCCCCTAAATAATTCCCAATCCTGAGACTAAATAGAAATACGTATTTAAAAAATCGCCAAAAATTCTGTCATCCGGCATGGGTCATGGCACTTTTTTTCCGGGTCCTGCAACGGAGAGATGAGTTGAGGCAACTTTTTCAATTTTTTTTTTTTTAAACTAGCTTTTTTATTGGCTCTCATGGGTCCATGTTGAACGGTTATAGAGGCATGGCTGCAAAATCAGGCAATAGAGGCATGGCTGCAAAATCGTTTCCTAACCTCTCATTGGGTTAAAATTGGTTAATTTTTTCGATTGCCTCAACACATCCCCGCGGTGTCAGACCCGTTATTGAGAGAGGGAGGGAGAGAGAGAAACTGCAATCGAAAGATCTGAAGGTCAACGTTCAACTAGGTGCTTTGATATTCCCCAGAATGCATGTTGCAGCCATGAAAGGTATTTGTGGTAAGCTCTACAGCTTTTAACAAATTAGGTATCGTAACTCTATTGCATTAAAAAGTAGTGCCCAGGACTCGAACCCCCGGTCTCTGCGTTACGAGTCCCTCCCCCCTCCAAATTTTCTATTAGGTATATTAGTGCGATTGTCCCCCCCCCAAACCAAGAGGGCTATATCCGCGCATGAGTACTAAACGTGTGGAACCCTATATGTGTAAGTGACAGTGACGGGTTTCGGGGCACAATTTGACCCCAAATAGAACCTACATAAATTTAATCAAAATCGATCAACGCTCAATTGGTTTCATACCCCAATAAGGCCAACGATCCGTAGTGTGCTTGAACGGACTTCTATTCGAATATGAACGTATTTTCATGTTAGTTAGTAATAGTAAGGAAAGTGATGGTGGTGCAGGACTGTGCTCAAGATTTTTTTTTGGGGGGGAGGGCGGTCTGAAGCATTGACAGTCAAGATCATGGAAGGTGATGTTGTTATTGTTGTTGTTGCTGTTGTTTATTTTTTAATAAGTCACGTGGAAAGTAGAGTATTTTCATTAAAAAAAAAACGATTGAAATTACGGGGGGGCTACGGCCTTGTGGTGGTGTATTGACAGGGCAGCAAACTTGCTATTCCGAGGACACCGCACTCGATGTTGACAATCTCACTTGTTATTCCGAGGACACCGCACTCGATGTTGACAATCTCATCCCCTGCCATGTCCTCGTACACTTGCTATTCCGGGGACACCGCACTCGATCTTGACAATCTCATCCCCTGCCATGTCTTCATACACTTGCTATTCCGAGGACACCGCACTCGATATTGACAATCTCATCCCCTGCCATGTCTTCATACACTTGCTATTCCGAGGACACCGCACTCGATATTGACAATCCCATCCCATTCCATGTCCTCCAGTAGTGGCAACCACCCCACATTGATGAGGATGAAATTTCATGGGTGGGCTGTGTCTTACTCGTACCACTCCATTGGTGATCCACCATGGCAAATTGTTAGCTTGATAATTTCTTAATGAGATTGTTGAATGTTTATTTCTAATTAAAGAATGACTCCCAAAACAAGTTAATTTGTTCTCAGAATAGAACTCGCACTTACTAATGAAGAGTTAATTGAATTGACGATTGGCGCTTCTTTTGAAGCAATTAACAAAAATATTAGCCCATAAGNTCGGAAACACTCTGTATATGGAGTCAATCTTGCACTTGATTTATACTTACCAAACACTGTCGTCAAACAAAGATATGTCCATTGGCCCGAATGAAAACTGTTATCAGGTCTACTAGCTGTCAATATGTTTTATGTTGACCCTAATTTATTATCGTCTGATAATAAAATATTTATCTATTAACTGCCCAACCTTGGTATCTATTTTATTAGGCTGGCATTTGTCACAGTCGAATCCCGGGTGAGGGGAGGTCCTCACCCCACAGAATTCTAGAAGTTTACACTAGACACTAAATACAATAGTGGGCGATAACAAAATCAAAGAAGAAAAAGAGAATGATGTGTTGAGTGCGAGGGTTTAGAGTAAGAAATAATCAGCGTTAAAGGAACTTCGAATACACCAGTTCTCGTAAGATCACTTAAGTTAAGCAACGTCCAGCGAGGTTTCACTTTGTGGGCAACTTCAGTGATGTTCGTTACATCACTGAAGTTCACGTTTGATATACTGAACCGGTGTATCAAACGGGAGCCCGGAATATATGCAAAAGAATATTGGTAAGTATTTCTTTTGTTTATTTACCAGCGCATAACGCTAATCATGCTAATAACAACAACGATCTAAGCAACAATTAGGTATGATGAAACTATATTAAGAAGCTTCAACGAAATCCAAATGCAAGAATTACGAAATTGGGAACTCTCCTGCAGATACATATTAAGGAGTAGAACTCCTGAAGGCTTAAATATCAGATAAAAGAAAATCAGCATAACGTTAAAAAGTGCCTAACCTATACAATGACCCGAAATTCGGATACCTAAATTTGGCCAATTTGACTCTATAAAGTCAATCTCACAAAAAATTATCATTGAAGAAAGATCAAGTTCCTCTCTCCTAACCAAAAAATTCCGGCTATGAAAGTAGTGATATCTATTATTGAGGCCAAGTTTATTGTTGCTGCTGTATATCACGCACTTAACTTTATTATTGCACGTTCTTTTGTCTCAATTCTCTTAAAGTAATACCGATTTTACACTTGGTCAGTTTTTTCTGAGGGGATTCGTAAAATACTACCATTTTACAAACTGACAGTCAGTCAGTGAGTTTCCAAAAGTGCAAACTTTTAANTACTATACTACGGAATGTATGTTCAAAATTTCAATGACCTATCCCCTGTAGAACCGGATATCTGACGGTGTGAAAAACCTGGTGAATTGCGTCTTGTAAAGATACACTGGTGCTTTCTGGAACTTGGCCTGGCGCACTGCCGTGCGCTCAGAACTATATATGGTGACGGTGGTAGATCTGTCAAGCCTGTCCTAATACAAAAATCTAAAAAAAAAAATGTTTCCTTCATAAAACAAAATATTATCTGCTATGCTGATGGACACATCTAGACAGACTACAGACGGAAGAGAAGTAACTGTCTACCTACCTAATAGGGTCTACCTGTCTCAATTTTACTAAAATTTCAGTAGATATTACATGGGTATTTAAAATTGAATGTCTAAATCTTTTGTGAGAACACGCTTGTTGTGTTTTCTGAACCTCTTGCTCAGCTGAGCAGATACCTATATCATTATCTAGCAATAAATAAATCATGGATTAGTGTATAGTTCTTGTTTTGTTATTTTTCTATTTTTATCTTTAATTATTACCAAACAGCAAAAGTAAAATATTTTTTTTAAAAAAAAGTGTAATTAATATCTTTTAAAGGCAATATTGAAATATTGATTCGATTTAAAATTTAATTTTAATGTATAATAACAGTGAAATTTGTTGTGTGTTTGTCCGTAATTTGTTTTTTATAAATGGTAAGAGATATTGAAAATTCGATGGCTTTGGTGGAAAATGTCCTGCTTTTGAACATAATGAAAAATGTCCTGCCTCTTTAAATTCACACAGAAATACTTTTTAAGTATCAACTCACCTTTATACAAAAATACAGTATACACAATCCATCTGAAGTAATACTTAAGTGACGTCCGGCTTGAGCAGGAAATGTCCTGCTTTTAAACATAATGAAAAATGTCCTGCTTCTTTAAATTCACACAAAAATATTTTTAAGTCTCAACTCACCTTTATACAAAAATACAGTATATAGCGAAAAATTGATGGGAATGCCCCCCCCCCCCAAATCATGATCTAAGACCCCAGGAAAATTATCAGAACTATCAAGCCATTTTCGAATTACGGCCAAATTTTTAGTTTATTCACCAAAACAGGACAGTCACGGTCCGATATCTTAAAATTTGTCGCGACAATATATCAACTCAAAGCGGGAAAGTTTTAGGTGACCATTTAGTCCTTATTTTAGGACATTTTCTGCAAAGGTATGGCCAGCCATTCCAGAGTTACAGGTTCGAAACCGGGAACGAGTAAAATAAAATTTAAAAAATACTAATAGTCAGAATGGCCGTGCCTCTAAGGCGCCTGGTTAAACATTTAAATGTTGGGTTTTAAAGTTTGCAATATAAAGGCTGGGCACAAACTAATACCCCCCCCCCCCCCAATTTTCATTGTCCTTGAAAAACAAAACTAGCAATATAAGAATCGTAGCGAAGCACGGGCGAAACAGCTAGTACAGTATACACAATCCATCTGAAGTTATAGATGGATTGTGAACAGTTCTACCAGAAGTCCTAGCGGAGGCACTGTACCTTTTGAATGGCTTGGAATTTTAGTATTCTGATTGATTCTAGGGATAGAAAAGGGGCCATAGCCATTCGATTGGTGACAGTAAATTTCAGGTTCGATTCTCAGAAATGACATTTTTTTAAAAGAAAAGTTTCTGTTTCTCAAGAATTTTAAATAGAATGGTACCGATTTTATTTTTTAATATAAAAGTTGGAATAAAATAACGACTAACTTACATTTACATTTTTTTAAAAGAAATAATCAGGAGCGGAGATAGAGGGGGTCTGAAGTTTTATTTTGTTACACCCTGTATAATAATCAGGGGCGGAGATAGAGGGGTCTGAAGTTTTATTTTGTTACACCCTGTATAACGGCCCCGGGTTCGAATTTCGATGTAAAAGTTCAATTATTGTGTTTCAAAAAAGGTTACTCATTTACTGAAATCATCCAAAGTACATGTTTTCATTTTTATCTTACCGATTTCTTTTTATGTCAGACTTGTGAAAGCCGCTAAAAAAGCGGCAAAAAAACGCCAAAGAAAGATCCGATTTCAACCAAATGTGTCATTTTGCATTCTGATATGAATAGGCACCTAATTTTAAGCTCTAGATTTTAAGAATCACCAAAAAGCGGACGAAAACCTTTTCGCAGACAATCCATAAAAGTAATATGAATTTGGAGCAAATTTCAAGATCTTGCTCTTACCGTTCTTTCTTTGGGCGGAATTGACTATAATCGAAAATGCCGAAAAACGGCTAACCGTAACTTCGATTTCAACTAAAAGCATGTGTATGAAATTTCAAGTCTCTAGCGCTTACCGCTTCAGATATCTTGTTCAGTAATAGACAGAGGGACCGACACACTCTGAGGACTCAAAACGTGTTTTGAAAACTCGAAAATTTCAGCCCATTACAATATTTTTCTTTTTATAGGATAAGGAAAGTAAAAATTATCTAAAGTCGTATTATATGTTGAAATGTTTGTATGCAGAGACCTAGGTGGGGGGGGGGGGCAAACGGGGAGG
>JAAEEI010039792.1:0-10090 GCA_012654025.1 Pachypsylla venusta
ATCCGTTTTGGAACGTCAGCCATTCTCTGGTATCAGTGTTGTTGTTTACATTCGAGTTTCAAATCAGTGCTGTGATAAGATGTCCTAAAATGTTCATGGTATCATCATCATAGGTTAACAGCCGTGGGGCTGATTTGCAACAACTCGCCATGAGGTGTTGATACTAAATAATGCTTACGGATAATGCAGTAGCTTCTCCTTGTTTTTTGCGTGCGTAATGGAAAAGATATCGTTTCCAACCCTGCCCTTAGTCGTCTCTTACGACCGGCATGGACTTGGGTGCCTTGAAAGTATTCTTTTTAGGTCCACCTATCCACGAGGGACTGTGGATAGAGAGGGACTTTAAAGGAATACTTCTATATATTTGTAAAAATTTGAAAAGATTTTTTCGAATTTTCTATTTGGTCCGGTTGTATTAGGGGGTAACTCANGATTTTTTTCGAATTTTCTACTTAACCTGGTTGTGTTTGGGGGTAACTCAGCCTCCTGTGAACAATTGAGTAGCTTTGATAATAGTGCCAACTGGTTAGCATTATAAGGTAATAATTGTTTCTCTTGGGGTAATGGAAATAATATATCTCGTTTCTGACCCTGCACTAAGTCACATTGGCAGAGGTTTTTGCCTACTCCACTGCTTATGTTGAGAATATTATTTCTTATTTTTTTCCAAGCTGCAATGAATTTGAGAGCAACGTATCTTCAATGAAAACAAGAGCAACCTTTTTTATGTTTATGTTTTTTAAAAAATATTTTTTATTGTTATCATTCTATCCAGAATTACGAGACATTTGATTTGATACGTCACACATGCATCTTTGGAGTGGTAAAAATCCTATTTAAGAACAAAAGTTGACCTTGATAGATCTACAAAGGCCACAACGAAGTCTTTGTAATCTACATTTAATCGATCATTATTTTTGTTATTTTTTGGTTTGATTTTTCAGCTCGAAAAATATATGCGTGGCGTGTCAAATGTCTCATCCTTCTAGATCGAATTGTATATATACTCATATATGTACGAGTATGTGGGTGTTTTTAATAGTTACACACAAGTTTTTTTTTTTTATTTTGGCTTAACGTCTCTTTAACATCTATTGGTCATTCAAGACGGTAGTATTACCCTCCATTCGGTGGAAACTTGCAAACCAGCTACCCACATTGACCTCACCCAGCCTGGGTTGGGCCGGAAAAATGAGCCAACGATACGTGGTGTTCCCAAGCGGTCACCCATCCAAGTACTGACCACGCCCGACGTTGCTTAACTTCAGTGATCTGACGGAAACCGGAAACTGGTATATTCAACGTGGTATGATCGTTGGCTCATACGCAAGTTTAATTATAATAAAACAAAGATTTATATTTTTAATATCAATGAAACGGGCTTCTTTGGATAGAAAATTTTACGACATTAATGTTCAAATATGATTTCGGCCATGTGACCGCCACGGCTGGCGCGCACAAGAGCCAATCTGTAACGCCAATTTTTACAAACTTTTCGCAGCATTTGTGGCCGTATTTCGCCATCGATGTAATTTAAATGAACCAACCTGTAAAATTTCACTGTCACTGCTTAGTGGGAATGTTCTTTTAGACTGTGTAATTTAAATGGACGACCCTGTATATTTTCACTGTCACTGCTTTGTGGACTGTTCCTTTAGACTGTGCAATTTAAATGGACAACCCTGTATATTTTCACTGTCACTGCTTTGTGGACTTTTCCTTTAGACTGTGCAATTTAAATGGACAACCCTGTAAAATTTCACTGTCACTACTTAGTGGGAATGTTCTTTTAGACTGTGTAATTTAAATGTACGACCCTGTATATTTTCACTGTCACTGCTTCGTGGACTGTTCCCTTAGACTGTGTAATTTAAATGGATAACCCTGTATATTTTCACTGTCACTGCTTTGTGGACTCTTCCTTTAGACTGTGTAATTTAAATGGACAACCCTGTAAAATTTCACTGTCACTGCTTAGTGGGAATGTTCTTTTAGACTGTGTAATTTTAATGGACAACCCTGTATATTTTCACTGTCCCTGCTTTGTGGAGAGTTCCTTTAGACTGTGTAATTTGAATGTACAACCCTGTATATTTTCACTGCCACTGCTTTGTGGACAGTTCCTTTAGACTGTGGAGTTCGAATGGACAACCCTGTATATTTTCACTGTCCTGCTTTGTGGACAATTCCTTTAGACTGTGGAGTTCGAATGGACAACCCTGTATATTTTCACTGTCCCTGCTTTGTGGACAGTTCCTTGAGACTGTGTAATTTGAATGTACAACCCTGTATATTTTCACTGTCCCTGCTTTGTGGACAGTTCCTTTAGACTGTGTAATTTGAATGTACAATAGGGTGGGTCGAAAAACAAAAATATTTTTTTTAATTAACGCTATAGCGCGGAAAAATTGTGGGTGATCGAGATAAGACTTTTGAGCCAAAAAAAAAATTAAAATCGGCCATGTCTTCCGATCGCGCATCGACCTTGAAATTTCGATTTTTGGGAAAAATAGGCCCTTTTTCGATAAAAATAAAAAAATGGGTAGCTAAATTTGTTAAACTCCCTATAGCAATTTTAAGCTTTCAATAGACCATATGAACCTGTAAAACCAAAAAAAGTTTGATTTTAAGGTCAACTTCCGTTCGCGCAATGACCTTGAAATTTTGAAAATTTTACTACAAATAGCAAAATTGTAATTTTTTCGACAAAAATTAAAAAAATAGTTAGCCATATTTTTTTAACTTCCTGTGGCTATTAACACATTTACCAAGAAAAGGGGAATCGGTAAAATCAAAAAAAGTCCAAATATGACCTCACTTCCGGTCGCGCAACGGGTCTAAAAATAGGTATGTTTCACTTGTCGGAATCGACTTTATTATTGACTTATTTGACTTTTTGTTATGAATAGAAGGCAAATTAATGTTACTGAAGATTATTTTTAAAATCTTTTTGCATGTGTACGTGTACTTTGCAGATCTTTGCACGTTTTCTATTTAAAACGAGAAAACAACCCAGAACTCACCACGAGGAGGTGTCTGCAACACGATTTTCACCGACACCCTACACAACCAACAATAAAAGGGTGCCATTTTTATGAATTCATTATTAACGATATTTACATTTTCTAAAAAAATTTAAATTAAATTAAAACAAAACACTTACCACAGAAATTTGCTTTAATTTAATTTAAAAATAAATATTTTTTAACACTTATAATAAGCATGTAATTTAAAGATTACACTCACCTTTCCAGGTTTCGTAGATTGAAATGAGATGTTTTTGAAAAAAATCACCTCATCGTGGTGAGTTCTGGGTTGTTTTCTCGTTTTAAATAGAAATAAACGTGCAAAGAGCTGCAAAGTACACGTACACATGCAAAAAGATTTTAAAAATAATATTCAGTATCATTAATTTGCCTTCTATTCCTAACAAAAAGTCAAATAAGTCAATAATAAAGTCGATTCCGACAAGTGAAACATACCTATTTTTAGACCCGTTGCGCGACCGGAAGTTGAGGTCATATTTGGACTTTTTTTGATTTTACCGATTCCCCTTTTCTTGGTAAATGTGTTAATAGCCATAGGAAGTTAAAAAAATATGGCTACCTATTTTTTTAATTTTTGTCGAAAAAATGACAATTTTGCTATTTGTAGTAAAATTTTCAAAATTTCAAGGTCATTGCGCGAACGGAAGTTGACCTCAAAATCAAACTTTTTTTGGTTTTACGTGTTCATATGGTCTATTGAAAGCTTAAAATTGCTATAGGAAGTTTAACAAATTTAGCTACCTATTTTTTTATTTTTATCGAAAAAGGGCCTATTTTCCCCAAAAATCGAAATTTCAAGGTCGATGCGCGATCGGAAGACATGGCCGATTTTAATTTTTTTTGGCTCAAAAGTCTTATCTCGATCACCCACAAGTTTTCCGCGCTATAGCGTTAATTAAAAAAAATATTTTTGTTTTTCGACCCACCCTACTGTGCATGACAGTTAGAACTATGATAGTTAGAAAGACATTTTAATAAGCTATATTGAAAATATCATTCAGATGCATCCTGTAGAGTTTATTAAAAAGGCTAAAGGCTGCTCACTATTTCAAAAAAGATGAGACATAAGAAATGGAAACTTGAACATTGAACAATAAGAAAAAAAATATGGAAAAGAATGTCTGGAAGCAATGAAGTCGAGGATATGAATGACAATGATAATAAAAATAATAGATGGAACAATAATAGATGAATAACTGGAAGACACTGAAGAAGAAGGAAGAGAAAATTGAGAGCAAAGATAAAGCGCAAGGACTAATAGGATACAGATGTGATATACGGAGGATTGGAAGAGAGTGAAGAATAAAGATAAAGCGGAAGGACTAATAGGACACAGAGATGATATACGGAGGATTGGAAGAAAGTGAAGAAGAAGGAAGAACGAAGATAAAGCGGAAGGACTAATAGGATACAGATGTGATATACGGAGGATTGGAAGAGAGTGAAGAAGAACGAAGATAAAGCGCAAGGAATAATAGGACTTAGAGATGACATACGGAGGATTGGAAGAAAGTGAAGAAGAAGGAAGAATAAAAATAAAGCGGAAGGACTAATAGGACACAGAGATGATATACGGAGGACGGGAGGATTGGAACAAAGTGAAGAAGAAGGAAGAACGAAGATAAAGCGGAAGAATTAATAGGACTTAGAGATGACATACGAAGGATTGGAACAAAGTGAAGAAGAGGGAAGAACCAAGATAAAGTGGAAGGACTAATTGGCCTTAGAGATGACATACGGAGGATTGGAAGAAAGTGAAGAAGAAGGAAGAACGAAGATAAAGCGGAAGAATTAATAGGACTTAGAGATGACATACGAAGGATTGGAAGAAAGTGAAGAAGAAGGAAGAACAAAGATAAAGCGGAAGGTCTAATAGGACACAGAGATGATATACGGAGGATTGGAAGAAAGTGAAGAAGAAGGAAGAACGAAGATAAAGCGGAAGAATTAATAGGACTTAGAGATGACATATGAAGGATTGGAAGAAAGTGAAGAAAAAGGAAGAACAAAGATAAAGCGGAAGGTCTAATAGGACACAGAGATGATATACGGAGGATTGGAAGAAAGTGAACAAGAAGGAAGAACAAAGATAAAGCGGAGGGACTAATAGGACACAGAGATGATATACGGAGGATTGGAAGAAAGTGAAGAAGAAGTAAGAACAAAGATAAACCGGAAGGACTAATAGGACACAGAGATGATATAACGAGATGTGTATAACGACACAGATATGATATAACGTGGAGCTCCCAGTGTAGGAGACTTTGAGAAATGAAGAAGACATTGAGAACAAAGACATTGAGAAACAAAGAAAACAACAAATCTTTAAGTGCAATGAGATGTGTGGACGTGGAGGAGCGGCCGGTGTAGAAGACATTGAGAACAAAGGTCTGATGAGAGAAAAAGTGCAACGAGATGTGTGGACGTTGAGGAGGGGCCATTCTAAGACTTTGAGAAATGAAGAAGACATTGAGAACAAAGTTCTGATGAGAGAAGAAGTGCAACGAGATGTGTGGACGTGGAGCAGCTCAGGGATATATATGATGATGTAAATTGCAGTCCACTTAGAAACGTATTCACTTTGTCCACACTGAAGTCTGTTGACATTATTTTCTCTCAGTGGGGAGTTGGGTGTGGAGGGGATATATATATTATATTCAAGGCTGCCACTTGAAATTTTCAAAGAGGAAACAATCTGACATTTCTTTTTCCAGTCCGTAAATTTTAGGCTACCAAAATTTTAAGCAAATTTATATAAAGAAGGGGAAGATATCCTTTGGTTCATTTTAAAAAGCAAAAGAAAAGAAAAAAAAAAAACCCTCAAACGCGAATCCGTTAGAAACGCTGAATTATTAGCTTTTCTGTTTGTACGAATTTCAACTTTATTTGAAATTTCGTGCAGTGGATTTTGATGTTTTTGGACAAAATAAAAATTCGATACTGAACTATTCCTGGTTAAAGAAAGGCGATAAAATTCATCATTTGAGGCACGTTCATCAGTTTAGTAGGATCACTGAACTTGAACAACGTCCAGCGAAGTTTGTCTTGGTTGGAAGACCACGTAGTTTCTCGCCCTCGTGATGATCACTATTCCATACTATACAGGGTGTCCCAAAAGTCCGAGACCATCTGAATACCTTTTGAACGGCTTTATGTGGAGTTTCGAAATTTTGCATGGTATTATATCCCAAATTAAACCACCTGATGATTTGAACAATTTTTCAGGAGGTAACATGTGGCCCCCCAGGGGGCCCAAATTTTGTTTTTTAAATACGAAATCCCATCTTGTGATACATTTTCAGAAAGAAAATAAAATTAGAAGTACTTTGCAAAAAAATTCACACGTCTGTCGTGTTTGGTTTCAAAATGGCGGCCATTTGAAATTTAAATGATCTGACTTCCAAGAGGGTCTAAAATTAGGCAACTTATTTCTAAAATTAGGCAACTTATTTCTAAAACTAGGCAAAGTGTCTAAAACTAGGCGAATTATGTCTAAAAAGCAGGCAAAGTGTCTAAAATCTAAAACTAGGCGAATTATGACTAAAAAAGTACAGGTTTCTCGACTTTGGTGTCCTATGCAATCATTCAATATCCCATTGCAAATAATGCGTCTAGTTTCAGACACTCTTGGAAGTCATATCTTGGTAATTTCAAATGGCCGCCATTTTGAAACCAAACACCTTAGGCGTTTTTTTTTGCAATGTACTTCTAATTCAAATTTTTTCTGATAATGTATCACAAAATGGGGGTTCATATTTAAAAACCAAAAAACCCTTGGGGGCCACATGGGACCCGCCCCTGAAAAATTGTTCACACCATCAGGTGGTTTAATTTGGGACATAATACCATGCAAAATTTCAAAACTCCACAAATCTCCGTCCAATGACCCTTAGATTTTAGAAAGAAACGTTAAGCCAATAAAGATGAAGTTCATAGGTCACTCAAAAGGGCAAATAAAAATAAATATTTTGTCTTAACAGCTTAACAGAGAGAAGGGGTTTACCATCTATTCGCTGGATACTTACAAACCCACATTGACCTCTCTCAGGGAACAGCCAGCACCATGAGGGCCCGAACCTACATGGTCACCTATAATGTATATCTTCGCTGCGCATTGCCACACTTCAGTGATGCTCCTTGAACTGGTATATTCTAGAGATGTGAGTTATGAATCTTTTGACTGATTTGATCACTAATGAATTACTCAGTAAAATGATCTAATCATTTTATGTATGAGACCTGAGAGTAACACATTTAGAGCCCAAATTGAGGATCTAATACACCCTACACATCAAATGTCACGCAAATGAATCACATCTCTATATGCCAAAATGTGTGTCATCGAGCGGACTAATGTATTTTTTATTAAATTTTCAACGGTCTTTTTAGCTCAATTATTCCAAATATTCATCATTGAAAATTAATGAATGGAAAATAACAAATCGAATATTCCCATAATCAAGTAGTAAAAGATTCCCAAAATTAGATTGTAAAAGATTCCCAAAATTAGATAGCCCTATATCTAAAGAAGTTCTGCTTAAAAAATATTATAATGATAAAAATCTTCCACAAATTTTAACATATAAATTCAAATTAAGGAACCAACAGAAAAAAAAAAACAGAAAAAGCTCATTTTGTAGATAAGGAAAAAAAGAGGGTTGGGACAATGTAAGAGACTTAGGAGAAGTGAAATAATAAGAAAAAAAATATATCAGAAGAACGATGATAAGGAAGATGTAAGGAAAAGATGAGGAAAGAATAAAATAACAATGAAAAATATGAATAATTGGAAAGAAGGAAAGAGTGGTGATATTACAAGGAGAGTGGAGGAAATTAAGAGAGTGGAGAAGAGAATTGGGGAAAAATGATGGACGAATCGAAGAAGAAATTAACTTTCGATTTAGAAAACAATGAAAAATATGAATAATTGGAAAGAAGGAAAAAGTGGCGAGATTACAAGGAGAGACGAGGAAATTAAGAGAAGGAAGAGAGAATAGGGGGAAAATGTTGGACGAATCGAAGAAGAAATTAACTTTCGATTTAGAAAACAATGAAAAATATGAATTATTGGAAAGAAGGAAAGAGTGGTGATATTACAAGGAGAGTGGAGGAAATTAAGAGAAAGGAGAAGAGAATAGGGAAAAATGATGGACGAATCGAAGAAGAAATTAACTTTCGATTTAGAAAACAATGAAAAATATGAATTATTGGAAAGAAGGAAAGAGTGGCGAGATTACAAGGAAAGACGAGGAAACTTCTAGGAGGAGAGAATAGGGGAAAAATGATGGACGAATCGAAGAAGAAATTAACTTTCGATTTATGTTACAGAAGAAGGGGAAGAATTTTTTTCAAAATAGGGATGGACTGAAATTTTTTTCAAACAACAACTTCAGTAGGTCAGTCTCTTCGGTGGATTCGTAACCCGGAGCTATTTGTTCGTATCCAACTTCATCCCCCCTCTCATAAGATTGAAAATGGAGTCCTTGGAAGGGGCCATTATTAGAAATATACATAATAATGTGTTTTTTTAAAATGTTGGACGAATCGAAGAAGAAATGAACTTTCAGTTTAGTCAAAGGAATCCGATTTGTTCAAATCTTATAAGAAGAAAATGAAAAAATTAGGAAATATGAATGGTCCGAATGTCACAACAGATGTGACCTTGAAAAATAAAATCCGAAGTTTCCACCGAAAAGAATGTCGTTCCAAGGAATCCTTCTTATTTACATAAAAAATACTCCTTAAGTTTGAAGGCAAATGGAAAGAAATTTTAATACAAAATCATATGGATTAAAATTTAAGAACAAAAATTTAAGAAAAATTCCTATTAATGATATTGCGATAAGCAATATCAAGTGTATTCTAAATGGTACAGCTCTTTAAACTCTACTGATACAATGAAATTACTTAATATTATAAAGAGAGACAATTGAGATGGTATGGACACATGCAAAAAAAACCTGAGAATCACATCGTAGCAAAGAAGCTAAACGATACTCGAGAGAGAAAAAGAGGAAGTCATAGGAGACAGCAAGAAAAGAGAATTGAAAACAACAATTGAAAAAACTCTGATGATATACGAAATAGATTTTAGAATTTGCACACGAAGAGAGCGGACGGACCTNTGGAAACCCTTTGAATTTTTTGAACCAATTTTAACCCCATTAGAGAGGTTAGAAAACGTTTTTACGGCTATTGCGTATGTAAAACTGACCAAAATGGATCCAATTTTTTTGTAAGGAGTTGCCAAACAGTCCTCTTTGGTTCCAGACCCCTGTAATGGGCAAAATTCAAGGGATATATAAATCCGAATTGTAAAACATATATTTCAAGCTGGAAGGGTCAGTGAAGGGTATAAAAGCGTGAGAGGTTAGAGAGAGAGAGAGACGAAGGAAATTTTGTCATCCAGTGCTTCAGATTCATCTATAAATGTGTCAAATCGATGTGGGTTTCAGTGACAATAGCACAATGTGAGAGGTTAGAGAGAGAGAGACGAAGAGAGAGAGAGACAAAGGAAAATTTGTCATCCAGTGCTTCAGATTCATTTCTAAATGTGTCAAATCAATGTGGGTTCCACTGACAATAACAGAATGTGAGAGGTTAGAGAGAGAGACAAAGGAAAATTTGTCATCCAGTGCTTGAGATTCATCTCTAAATGTGTCAAATCGATGTGGGTTCCACTGACAATAGCACAATGTGAGAGGTTAGAGAGAGAGAAGATGGACAATTTGTCATCCAGTGCTTCAGATTCATCTCTAAATGTGTCAAATAGATGTGGGTTCCACTGACAATAGCACAATGTGAGATGTTAGAGAGAGAGACGATGGACAATTTGTCATCCAGTGCTTCAGATTCATCTCTAAATGTGTCAAAAGGAAAATTTGTCATCCAGTGCTTCAGATTCATCTCTAAATGTGTCAAATCGATGTGGGTTTGACTGACAATAGCACAATGTAAGAGGTTAGAGAGAGAGAGAGACGAAGGAAAATTTGTCATCCAGTGCTTCAGATTCATCTCTAAATGTGTCAAATCGATGTGGGTTT
>JAAEEI010039793.1:0-13298 GCA_012654025.1 Pachypsylla venusta
AATTCTCTACCCAAAAAAAAATTGTTTTGCGAACGAGAAGAGCACCTCTGGGTGGAATTTTACTCGGAATGCACGCCATGTCGCCACAATGGAATGCCCGTAAGAGAAGTATGCTCCTACTACAAAAGATTTCTCTCTTTGGACCAACTCATCTTTCTTTGATTGTGGGGTTTGAAAAAATTACAAAAAAAATTAACTTTAGAGGTGAACAAATATTCCACAAAAACGGAAAAATGAAAACTTGTGTTTTCCAAGAGAAAAAAGCTGCTGGTTAAAATCTTTTCACAAAATGGGAAAATTCCATTAGTTTTGCGTCCAGGGAAACTGGTCCCGTCAACCTAAGATTTTTCGTTGCCATATAGGAGCATTTTCAAAAAAAAAGGGGGCATTTCCGAGCCGCACCCTGTATTTACTTGTAGTCGATACAAAATTAATTAGAAATTCTTTGCTATTGGTAAATAATTTGAAATCAAATAAAGACTTATTACTATTATTATAAAACACTTTCACCACCACAACCAACAACAACAAAAATAAATTCACACAGAATACCATTAGTATCCCACTATACTATATTATACAAATACCAAAATGAAAACATCCGTTTTTCGGCGAGAGAGAGAGAGAAAAAAAAACTATTCGGTCTGCCAAACAAATGAATGTCCTAAACCACCTCCTGTTGTCTTTCCACAATACACCGAGCACTTTCCTCTAAAATATAAACAAAACAAAAGAGATAATCTAAAAACAATGGGGATGGAAAAATATTCTTTAGGTAGAAGAAGAAGAAGAAAAAGATGGAACATTGCGGGAAGGAAGTAAAGGAAATGTCTGCAAGAAGGTCAATTTATACCTCACGCCTTCCTTCCGCCTCCATTTATCCAACTGAATTCCGTCCTGAATATTATTTTATCCCCCAACTACTTTTTTACCTTTCCTCAGACTCCTGCTGCTGAATGCAAAATATGTACAAGTACTAGTCTACATTGCTTATGGATGAAATGGAGAATGTATATTTAGTAACATTACTAAGAGACAGTGAACAGAAGATTATGGCATGGTAGAATCAAGGGGGGAAACGTCGACCCCAAATAGAATTGGGAAAAGGTGCAGTCAAAGAAGATTGTGAGAAATTTACTACAGTCAAAATGGGTTAATTAAAACATGAATGATAGAGTTAATTTTTTAAATTAACTCTATCATTGATAGAGTTAATTAAATGATAGAATTTTTTTTTTTTTCAGAATTTCTTAGATTAGACCCCTTTCATTAATATCATAAAATGAACCGATAAAGGTAGTGCTGTATTTGTCCGCCATTTCGACAATTATATCGTCGGCAATCTTAAATTTTAAACTCTTTCTTTGGTTTTCTACAAATATCTCAAAAACTATTAATTTCATTGAAATTTTTTGTCGACTTTAATTAACTACAATTAAATTCCCTACTAGATTAATTCCAAACATTTTTGTCTTATCTCTGTCTGTTTTTGAGATATAGGCTTATTATTATTATTTTTTTTTTTAATAAAATAATCTGGTCGCGAGATAGTTGCAGAAAGCCAAAAAATTATCTTTAACATCTAGATGACCGTCGATAAAACTCAAAATGGCGACGGTTTCGCAACTTTTCCACTTCGGAACTTTTCATAATCTTGATGAAGGAGCTCTAGTCTAACACTTTCACCAAATTTGAAAACTTTATCATTTATTATTTTCTTTTTCTGCAATTCCTGGGCTATAATATCAAGAAACGAGTTGTTGTTAAGTTTGCTGTAAATGCCTACATCAAGTAGATCTGCAAAGCTTGCCCTGCCACTTTGTGAACAATTTTTTCCATTAGTGCCACAATTTCAATCCAGCCATCCCAAAATTTGTTTTGCTTCTTTCTTTTTTGACAAACGATACGAGTACATTTTTTTTTTTTTTTGGATTGCAAATCTTGAACGCACAAGACTAACATTAGATTTTTGCACTTATGAAAAAAACCATGCAGAAAGTGGAAGGACTAGGTTCAGGGAATTACATCAAGTGGGCTCTAGTAACGAGATTTGAATCTATTGTTAAAATAATAATGCCATGTAAAAAAAAAAAATTTGTATCTTTTCAAGTGAAATTAATTTCGAAAATGTTCCAGACTCTTTTTTTTTGTTTTGTGTGTGCACACAATAGAAAATCAAATTAGCATACTTCTAGTTGAACAAGGAACAGACGAAGAAAATATTTTTTTCCAACTATTTGAATTCAGGATGAATGCACTATTTGTTGCATTATAAAATATTCTAATGCGATACTGATCTGCATTTTTAATGCACTTTTTATATTTTTTTTTACGTCTGTAAATTATCCAGGTACCTGTTCTATCATTTTTCTTTTTCTTCTTGGCTTAATGTATCTTTAAACATCTCAATCGTGACGAGGATTTTATATTCCATTTGTGCATGCAGTTCTTCTGGCCTAGTGAATATTACCTTGGCATTGCACATGGGGAAGCAGGAACCAATTCTCGATTCTCGGCAGTGTCGGAAGATTTTCCGGGTTAATTTCTCGCAATAAAAAGTGCTTGTGATTTCGAGGTGTTGTCAGCATCCTGAGGACGATTTAGTAGTTAATTTAATGTTAGTAATGACTAATTTTAAAATAATAAAAAATAGTACTAATATTAAAATAATAAACTTATACTTCTCTAATATTAAAATAATAAAAAATAGTACTAATATTAAAATATCTATTGTACATTGCTTATGGATGAAATGGAGAATGTATATTTAGAGGTATGGAATGCTACTATTGTACATTACTTATGGATGAAATGGAGAATGTATATTTAGAGTTATGGAATGCTACTATTCTACATTGCTTATGGATGAAATGGAGAAGGTACATTTACAGTTATGGAATGCAACTATTCTACATTGCTTATGGATGAAATTGAGAAGGTACATTTAGAGTTATGGAATGCTACTATTGTACATTGCTTATGGATGAAATGGAGACTGTACATTTAGAGTTATGGAATGCTACTATTCTACATTGCTTATCGATGAAATGGAGAAGGTACATTTAGAGTTATGGAATGCAACTATTCTACATTGCTTATGGATGAAATTGAGAAGGTACATTTAGAGTTATGGAATGCTACTATTATACATTGCTTATGGATAAAATGGAGAAAGTACATTTAGATTTATGGAATGCTGGAAAGGAAGGAAGAAAATATTGAATTAGGAAAAGTTGCAGTTGAAAAAGGAAATTTTGAGATCATAAGAGACAGTGAACAGAAGATTATGGCATGGTAGGATCAAGGAGGGAAACGTCGACCCCAAATAGAAATTGGAGAAGAAGATTGTGAGAACTTTACTAGGAGACAGTGAACAGAAGATTATGGCATGGTAGGATCAAGTTATTAAAATAAAAAAATAGTACTAATATTAAAATAATAAAAAATAGTACTAATATTAAAATAATAAACTTATCCTCTCTTTTTGAGCAAGTTTTACCGCTAGAAAAAAACGTTAACCGTAGATTCGATTTAAAAAAAGTCGGCGTGAAATTTTATATTTCTAAAGGTGCGTCCACATTATGTCGATCGACAATGTCGTTCGACACATTCGACATTTGCTCCGTCCAAACATACCACTGCTGTGTGGACGTATTTTGTCAATGTCACTCAGTCGACTAGTAGAGTAGTACTGTGCTGGGCTGTGATTTATTTATATTTTATGGTGGTTGGGGTCGGTCCCTGTACATTTTAATGAAACTGAGAGTTTGTTCTTCAGTAAAGTTCATTTTGATGTTAATAAAATCACAATAATGTTAATATACTTAAAAAAGAAATAAATAAAAGGAAAATTGACTTAGGTTATTATTCGGATGTCTCAAATCTCCGATTGCATAGAAAGAGGAGGGGGGAATATTAGTTAAGTTAGGTTAGAAGTGAGACTTCTGAATATTTACGCCTATTTTCAAGGGTTTTGATACATTTTTTGTTTCAAGTTTACGGTTGTTTAAGTTGTTCATATTTAGGGATAAATATGAACATTTAAGTTTTATGTTGAAAAAATATTATTTTTATTTTTTAAATAAACGCACTCCTATTGTATCATTATTTCACAAAAAACTAAGTGTTCAAAGCTTTTTTTGACACATTCGACACGTTCTACACGTCCACACATACAATTTTATTCATTCAACTCGACATCTTGTCAGAAAAAAATCCACTTCATTTGGGTTGCATTCGACTCGACAAATTTAGATCGACTTTGTCGAGCGACATAGTGTGGACGCCCCTTAAGGTTCGTCAAAATCGGTTAACGCCAAGTGAAAAAGTGTCCATTACGACGACGGACTCAATTGGATTTATTTTGTTTCATTTTTGGTTTCACTAAAGATACCTTGAAATCTAAAACAAAATATTTTTTTCGTCACGATTCCAAAGGTTCATTATCTGTATTATCCATATCCATACTAATATATAAATGCGAAAGTAACTCTGTCTGTCTGTATCTATGTATGTTACTCTCATCTTCTCGAAACGAAGTTCGGGTACTCAGCTAGTTGAAAATAATAAACCAAATTTCCCTTCTTCTATTACTACAATGGTGTTGTTCCCCAACATTCTTAGGATTCTTGCCAAAAACAAGAACACACACACACACTCGGACCAATGGCTGAAACTCGAGTTGTGGTCTCGTGGAAACTCATAATATGTTTTGGTCTTGTAAACTTAAAATGGAAAATTTCAGCTCATTACAATATTTTCCTTTTTATAGGATAAGGAGAGTAAGAAACATCAAATGACAAAATTTTGTTTGATGTTACATTAGCCTTTCCTCATCAATTTTATAAAATGTTTCAAGGTGGGGGGAGATGTGTATTCCTCCACCATTTCTCTTCTATCGTCCGCCATCTAGATTCAGCTAAATGTAATATTATAAGCAAACTAGCTGTTTTCCCGTGCTTCGCTACGGTTACAAAATTCAACAACTCAATTTTAGATTTTTGGTGGAACCGACCCCCAGAGTGAACACGGCTCCTATTTAGATAATTCATTATTTTACTCAAAGATATTATTACTTTTTGTACTGCGGAACGCCTTCTTATAAAATATCAGCTTTCTCTCTCATCCTGAAGTGATACTTCTTAACTATGGGTTTTTGGTCGAACAGACCCCCAAAGTGAGCACCGCTCACTATTAGAAAATTCAATATTTTATTCAAGGATATGACTTTTTGCATGGCAGAACACCTTTGTATCAAATTTCAGCTTTCTTGCTCATCCCGAAGTAGTATTTCTCAATTCCGTTTTTTTGGTGGTGAAAACCGCCCATAAATCGGATAGAAACCGGAAATTTTCAAATTTTATATTTTTTATGGGGTCCTTATATACTATTTTGGGGGGGTCTATTCTTTGTCAAATTTCGTTTTCTCTTTTAGTTTGCCCAGAAAAAAATTGCAAAAAGACCCGCAAAATAGCGTCATTTTTGGCGGTAACTTGCTCTCACTTGAACTTTAAATGTTTTCCTTTCTTATTACGCACCTACATACTAAAAGGAACCTGTGTGCTAAATTTCAAGTCTCTACGTTTAGCCATCATGGAGCTACGTTGATTATCAGTCTAGTTTATAAGTATAGATGGGGTAGATAATTTATTACTATATCTTCACTTGACTGTAATATTAATAAAGATGTTAATGAAAGCTGACTAGTTTCGTGCTCTCCTGAGTACATCATCAGAGCTTGGTTGAACGAAGACTGACTGAAGGTTAGGAGTTTACATAAGAAGAGGGAGATAAAAATAATAGAAGATTAAAATTATATTTTTGTTTGTGTTACTATGATTCCTCTGACAAGCGGAAACATACGAGATCACCCGATCGTCAAAGAAATGCAGAAACACTTATTTATTATTGGGCGGAGCGAAGCGTAGCCTTAGAAATACTCCCTACAAACTGCAAAGTTTTGTTACCCTACTCCTCCGAAACTACTCAACCGATTTTTACCAATTTTTCTTCTTCATATTCTGCATATACTCAAGGGTGCATATATCTATTTTCAGAACGATATATTGAACCGTTTCCGATTTTTCGGGCCGATATTCCGATTTTTTCCAAATTCAGAGTCATGGTCCGATATCTTAAAATTTTGTTGCGACAACATATCAACTCATAGTGAAAAAGTTTTAGGTGGCCTCTCAATACTTAATTTAGGAAATAGTTTACTAAATTTTGACAAACCATTCCAGTGTTGTAAGTTCGAATCCGGGATCGGGCAAAATAAAATTTAGGAAATATTAATTGTTTAGAAAAACGGTGAGGAATATCAAATACCAGGTGTGTCCGTGGACAAAAACGGGCAGAGCCATCAATTCACCTCGAATTTTCCTGCACCACATAAACTTTAGCATATTGCTCCATTATTCCGTTAATTACATCGTGCCGTTGAGTAGTAGGGCCTATTTAAAGCGCAAAATAATCGACCGAAAAATCGGAAACGGTTCAAGATATCGTTCTGAGAATAGATGTATGCACCCTCGGCTATATATGTATATATATTCGATATCTCTCACCGTTTTGGCTAAACAAATAATATTTCCTAAATTTTATTTTGCCCGATCCCGGATTCGTAACTCTGGAATGGTTTGTCATAATTTATTAAATTATGTGCTAAATTAAGTATTGAGAAGCCACCTAAAAATTGTTCGCTGTGAGTTGATATGTTGTCGCGACAAAATTTAAGATATCGGACCATGACTCTCTGAATTTTGCAAAAAATCGGAAAATCGGCCAAAAAATCGGAAACAGTTCAAGATGTCGTTCTGAAAATAGATATATGCACCCTTCGGTATATGCAGAATATGAAAAAAAAATTTGGTAAAAATCGGTTGAGTAGTTTCGGAGGAGTAGGGTAACAAAAGTTTGCAGTTTGTAGCGAGTATAAGGCTACGCTTCGCTCCGCCCAATTATTTGTGGTTTGTGTTATTTGATAACTACTTGAGTAGAGTTTTTAATAATTACATTTTTAACTAAAATAAGCTGGGTGGATTTCACCCAGAGACTTAAATGTTAACAGGAGAGTTATCAAGGTGGTTTTCATTGAACCGATCTGAGGTTTCATCTGGGGTCTCAGATAAATATTTTCCTTTTTGATTGGTCCGTGGGATTTTTGCTTCTTACCTAATTCTAATGGTAACTTTGAAACAAGGTCGCCTGATGGGGAGGCAAAATTTAACCTAGGTACCTTAAAAAAAACGCCCCAATGTACTATTTTCTAGAAAAAAAGCCTATATCTTGGGCGCGATAGAGTACATCACCTAATAAGCAGAGGTGTAGGAACGGTAGGACGGACCGCCCCGGATGTTTGTCCTATAGGGCTTTGCTACGCTTTCATCTCTAGAAACATTTGAGGGGGGGGGGCTATATTTACACTTTGTTTTCATTATCCCTCGTGAAACTAGATGGGCTCAACACCACGACGCTGTTATGGTTTGCCCAGCCCCCCCCCCCGAAAAAAAATCCTGTGTACGCCCCTGAGTAGTAGTGACCCCCCTGATCATTAGCGAAGTAAAAATAACAAAAAAAAAGTTGTATTTATATATCAAGATATTGTTTATTATAAACAAAATAAAAAGATTTGTATACAATAATTATGCACAACTACATTACAAAATAGAAAAGATAACAATAGCATTACAAATGGGTTCAAGAAAATAAAC
Organism: Pachypsylla venusta; assembly: GCA_012654025.1. NCBI lineage: Eukaryota > Metazoa > Arthropoda > Insecta > Hemiptera > Aphalaridae > Pachypsylla > Pachypsylla venusta. The sequence continues at coordinate 7,713 of JAAEEI010039793.1, forward strand.
CGGTTGTTAAAATCTAAACAAAATAGAAAAAAAAAAAAAAAAACAGACGAGCAGGACCGAAAAATGAACATAATTTGGTACCTTTTTTCTCCCTCCCCTAATCGCCGAAAGAACCAGTGGTAATCTATTCGGACACAACAGGCTAAGGCTAATAGGATTAAGAGAGTACATTGAAATTCGATTTTTTTTTTTTTTTTTTTTTTTTTTTTTTTTTTTTTTTTTTTTTTTTTTTNAGCCAACGATACGTGGTATTCCCAAGCGGTCACCCATCCAAGTACTGATCACGCCCGACGTTGTTTAACTTCAGTGATCTGACGGGAACTGGTGCGTATTCAACGTGGTATGATCGTTGGCTAGAAATTCGAATTGAAAAGTGCTAATTTTAGATTCGAAATATTTTTCACTAGGTCTAATTTTTTTTTTTTTTTTTTTAAAAAAAAAAATGTGGACCTTAAAACCTTTGAGAGAATTCTCAAGCATAATTTTCAATATTTTTTTAAAAAAAGATTTCACGTTTCTGGGTCTGATTGCTTTAGGGTGTTCTGCAAAATGTCGATCAGTTTAGATTAAAAAAATTAAATTTCAAAATAATTAAATTAGGTTAACACTAAAAAAAGCAGACTTATGCATAATAGAGTTTCACTTTTTTATGCGTTCACATGACTGTAAACGAAAGACGATTCTTGAAATATTCCAAAAAGTTGACAAAAACGGCGGCTGCGAATCTCTTGTGCGACACAGAATAAGATAAATACCGGTGCTAGCCAGCACGACTGTTTCATAACCATCGCCTAAACCCTTTAATTCTATGAAAAATAATTTCAAATGCTAAAGGCCCATTTACACTACCCGAGCATTCGTCGCGAACAGAGGTGACGAACGAGCATTCGTTCGAGGCTCACGCAGTGTCAACAGTCGCCGCGAGCAGATCATGTTCGTGCTCGAGCCTGATCTCGAGTAACTGATCATCGGAAATGCTCAAGCAGTGTGAACAGAATGCTCGTTTGTGTTCGTGCTTGTCGAAAACTGGCGAGCAACGATCACGAATGCTCGATGCTCAAGCAGTGTGAACAGAATGCTCGTTTGTGTTCGTGCTTGTCGAAAACTGGCGAGAAACGATCATGAATGCTCGATGCTCAAACAGTGTGAACAGAAATCTCGTTTGTGTTCGTGCTTGTCGAAAACTGGCGAGAAAGATCACGAATGCTCGATGCTCAAGCAGTGTGAACAGAATGCTCGTTTGTGTTCGTGCTTGTCGAAAACTGGCGAGCAACGATCACGAATGCTCGATTCTCAAGCAGTGTGAACAGAATGCTCGTTTGTGTACGTGCTTGTCAAAAACTGGCGAGCAACGATCACAAATGCTCGATGCTCAAGCAGTGTGAACAGAATGCTCGTTTGTGTTCGTGCTTGTCGAAAACTGGCGAGCAACGATCACGAATGCTCGATGCTCAAGCAGTGTGAACAGAATGCTCGTTTGTGTTCGTGCTTGTNAAATGTCTAATTATGTACCACATGCAAGAAATAAGTGTGTGTAAACACTGTCAAAAGACATTTGTCTGTGTGGGATGTCAGGAAGGACAAAGTTCTGGTTCAGAATAGATTTCCTAGGGGCTAGCGATTTTTTTTTTATTTTCATTTACATTATTTTATTCCTGGGATTTAATTTTATTTTTATGTAAGATAATAATTGATTTAGTTTATATTTTTTTAGTTTTTAATAAAGAAATAGCGACTTATTAAAATAAAGAAATACATTTTTTCCTTTATTTTGTTTGCGCGGGTACTTTGTACCCCCGCCCTTTGGCAATGCACGTAATTGAATGGAGCTTGGCAATCCTAGAATCCTAGGGTTAAGACTCAGATAGTTCCCGTCAGAATTCAGAGTATTCTTCTGTGTGGGCGTGAACAAAGCACACACGCCCTAAATCATTGAATCCCGAGATTTGGGCCCCGAGGACCTCTAAACATGTTTTGGCATTGAAAACTTTTCAGAGTATTCTTCTGTGTGGGCGTGAACAAAGCACGCACGCCCTAAATCATTGAATCCCGAGATTTGGGCCCCGAGGACCTCTAAACATGTTTTGGCATTGAAAACTTTTCAGAGTATTCTTCTGTGTGGGCGTGAACAAAGCACGCACGCCCTAAATCATTGAATCTCGAGATTTGGGCCCCGAGGACCTCTAAACATGTTTTGGCATTGAAAACTCGACATCGAAAATTTCAGTCCATTACAATACTTTCTTCTAATATAAAGATAAGGAAAAGCGAGTGATGTTCACACTAGATTTTTTATCGTCACTTGAACGATCATTCAAGACGTTCATTTCAATTTTTATTCGTTGGAAATTTACAAACCAATTCCCAAATTGACCTCATCCATACTAGATCGCCCTCATTCGTACTAGATTGATCTTATCCATACTAGATTGACCTCAACCATACTAGATTGACCTCGTTCGTACTAGATTGACCTCATCCATACTAGATTGACCTCATCCATACTAGATTGACCCCATCCATACAAGATTGACCTCATTCGTACTAGATTGATCTTATCCATACTAGATTGACCTCATCCATACTAGATTGACCTTATCCATACTAGATCGCCCTCATTCGTACTAGATTGATATTATCCATACTAGATTGACCTCATCCATACTAGATTGACCTTATCCATACTATATTGACCTCATTCGTACTAGATTGACCTCATCCATACTAGATTGACCTCATCCATGCTAGATTGTCCTCATCCATATTAGATCGTCCTCATTCGTACTAGATTGATCTTATCCATACTAGATTGACCTCATCCATACTAGATTGACCTCATCCATACTAGATTGACCTCATCCATACTAGATTGACCTCATCCGTACTAGATTGACCTCATTCATACTAGATTGACCTTATCCATGCAAGATTAACCTTATCCAGACTAGATTGACCTCACCCATACTAGATTGACCTCATCCTTACTAGATTGACCTCATCCATACTAGATTGACCTCATTCATACTAAATTGACCCCATTCATACTAGATTGACCTCATCCATACTAGATTGACCTCATTCATACTAAATTGACCTCATCCCTACTAGATTGACCAGATCCATACTAGATTGACCTGATCCATACTAGATTGACCTGATCTATACTAGATTGACATCATCCATACTAGTTTGACCTCATCCATACTAGATTGATCTCATACATACTAGATTAACCTCGTCCATTTTAGATTGACCTCATCCATACTATATTGACCTCATCCATACTAGATTGACGTCATCCATACTAGTTTGACCTCATCCATACTAGATTGACCTCATCCATGCTAGATTGGACAAACAATGGCCAATATAACGAAGGCTAGTCTCAATTAAAGAAAACCTCCCTCCATACTAGATTGACGTCATCCATACTAATTTGACCTCATCCATACTAGATTGACCTCATCCATGCTAGTTTAACCTCATCCATACTATATTGACCTCATGCATACTATATTGAACTCATCCATACTAGATTGACGTCATCCATACTAGTTTGACCTCATCCATACTAGATTGACCTCATTCATACTAGATTGTCCTCATCCATACTAGGAATGGCCAATATAACGAAGGCTAGTCTCAATTAGAGAAAACCTCCCTCCTGAACTTCAATGAGCCTGCTGTATTTAACAAACCATTGACGTCAAAGGCCAAACTTTATTATATAAAAGTTCAGTGGTTTTTATTTTGCCAAAAATCAGACCAACATCAGAATGTCCCACAGCATTTCAAAAGTTTGACCAATGCACAGAAAGTTGAAACTTTTAATTAACTTTTATTTTACGTTGTTATTCTTGAGTTTTCACATACAGATCTATCACTAATAATATTACTCATCAAGTTTGGTCAAATCTTAGGAGGGAAGGAATGCCCCTCCCCGCCCTTAATTTGCTAATGGTGCTCTTAGAATGCCGCTTACTTACATATCATATTTCATATCACACATTGTTTATGAGAGTTCCAGTGTTTGTTTTTTCCTTGACTACATCATTGAGGTAACTACATCCTATCCCTAACAGCCATAAAAATAGCCAGTGAAAGCTTGTTCAAATCATTGCCCTTAGGGAGCTCTCAGACAGCGGCTTACGTACATATCATATCGCATATCACACATTGTTTATACAGTGTTCAAAAAGTCCCGCAACGGATTTTTTTATATTTTTAACGGCTAATGATAGAGACTTGAAATTTTATATGTTGTTTTAGCACAAAATAATCTAATTTCTGGCGTAATTAAAATTTCTACTGGGTGTCTCAAAAGTGGGTAAATAGACACCAACTTTCGATTTTTAAATTGAAACCCCTATTTTTTATTTCATATTTAAATTTTACGTCAAATTCTACACACAATCGACTCCTCACTCGATATTTGATCAAACGGATCTTTGATCAAACCCGCCCAATCATTGATTTTTCTTCGGAATAAAAGTGATAAAACCAAGAGTGTAATACATCAAATCAGTCAAGTTTTTTATGCTTAATCTCGTGGTACCATTGCTTTTTGATTATTTACACTTTTTATACCCAAGGAGGGTAAAATTTTATTTTTGAAAATTTAACATCAACCAAAAATAAGTTTCTACCCTCCTTAGGTATAAAAAGTGTAAAAAATCAAAACCCAATGGTACCACGAGATTCAGCTTAAAAAACTCGACTGATTTGATGTATTACACTCTTGGTTTTATCACTTTTATAGTTTCTGTTTACCCACTTTTGAGACACCCTGTACAAATTTTAATTACGCCAAAAAATAGATTAATTTGTGTTAAAACTACATATAAAATTTCAAGTCTCTATCTTTAGCCGTTAAAAAATATCCGTTGCGGGACTTTTCGAACACTCTGTATAAACAATGTGTGATATGTGATATGATATGTACGTAAGCCTCTGCCTGAAAGCTCCCTAAGGGCAATGATTTGAGCAAGCTTTAACAAACTTTTTGTTATTTTTTGTGGCTGTAATGGACAGGATGTAGTTACCTTATGCTTCACAAGTTGTTTCCAATCCCAAAGTCGATCTAAAACTTTATCCAAACCCGTTTTGATATTCAAGGATAATTTTAAATTTGAGGAATGTTGATTACAGATCAACTTGTCTAATACCGGAGGGTTGTTCAAACCTTCTACCTCATTGTAATGCCAAAAATATGATAATGAGGTCAGGAACAACTAGAAGGTCAGCATCTCAGATGAAAAGGTTAGCAGAATTTATATCATGATGAGTATACCAGAGGGGTGCTCAAACTTCATTGTAATGCCAAAAATATGATAATGAGGTCAGGAACAACTAGAAGGTCAGCATATCAGATGAAAAGGTTAGCAGAATTTATATCATGATGAGTATACCAGAGGGGTGCTCAAACTTCATTGTAATGCCAAAAATATGATAATGAGGTCAGGAACAACTAGAAGGTCAGCATATCAGATGAAAAGGTTAGCAGAATTTATATCATGATGAGTATACCAGAGGGGTGCTCAAACTTCATTGTAATGCCAAAAATATGATAATGAGGTCAGGAACAAC
>JAAEEI010039794.1:21087-40045 GCA_012654025.1 Pachypsylla venusta
CATAATTTATTTCATCAAAATCGGTTCAGTAGTTTAAGCGTGAAAGCGTAACATACAGACAGACAGAGTTACTTTCGCATTTATAATACTAGCAAGATACGCCCGCTTCGCTTGGCGCCTTATAGGCATGGCCGTTTATAGTTTCAACCCCTTTTTTTCACGATAAAAAGTAGCCTCTGTCCTTTCCTAAAGATTAGTCTATCTCCATACCAAATTTCATCAAAATCGGTTCAGTAGTTTAAGCGTGAAAGCGTAACATACATACATACAGACAGACAAGAGTTACTTTCGCATTTATATATTAGTATGGATTAGTATGGATATGGATTGACTGTATCCTCCTTGCGTTAACATCTATTGGTCTTTCGAGACGGGGGTTTTACCCTCCACTCGCTTGAAACTTACAAAATAGCTGCCCACATTGACCTCACCAGGCCTGGCTTGGCCATCACGAGGTCGAGAACTTACGTGGACACTCATATGGTACAACTTCGTTGGACGTTGCTTATCTTAAGCGATCTAACGGCAACTGGTGTATTCTACGTGCCATTGACGCTTGCAATGAATAGAAAACTGTTAGAATTATCCTTCATAGTACAAAATTTCAATTCATATTGAGCACAGAATATTTATCAATATTTGAGACAGCATAATACTGCTCCGCATGCTGTTTTCTATACAGGAAATGCCCGTGTGAAGAATTGTTAACATAAATCGCCTCTGGATGTTTAAATTACAATCTATTTGAACTCGCCATATTTGTTGAACCTCGTCCATTTGGCAACCAATGACTGAATTCAACAAATTAATTAAAATGATCAAGAATCAGTCCGAGATAATAAAAGTGCATCACTTGATCAGAGAAGATACACTGATAGCATTCCCACATGTGATAGCAAAAAACATAAATGTGAAAAAACACATGTGATAACAAAAAACATAAATGTGAAAAGTAAAGCCAAGTCTAAAATAATTCAAATAGATACATTGATAGCATTCCCACATGTGATAACAAAAAACATAAATGTGAAAAATAAAGCCAAGTCCAAAATAATTGAAATAGATACATTGATACCATTCCCACATGTGATATCAAAAAACATAAATGTGAAAAGTAAAGCCAAGTCCAAAATAATAAAAATAGATACATTGATAGAATTCCCATATGTGATAACAAAAAAACATAAATGTGAAAAATAAAGCCAAGTACAAAATAATTAAACCGGCCTTCAACCTCTAATTAGCGGCTAACAATATATTACACTTCAACCTAAGTTGAAGTGTAATATATTGTTATGCATTGGTGCCTATTCATATCAATTTCTTGTATGAAATTGATATGAATAGGCACCAAGTATAAAGTTCTAGCTATTACCGTTTTTATTTTAAGCAGGATATGCGAAAACCGCTAAAAACCGGCATAAAACCGCCAACGGTATATTGGATTTCCACCAAAAGCTTATTTTTTCGTTCATGGCATAAAACTACGTTACATACCAAATTTCAATTCTTTAGCCGTTCTTGAGATATCTTGTTCAAAGTCAGACAGACAGACACACACACTCATGGCTGAAGCTCGAGATTTGGGCTCTGGGGACCCCAAAACGAGTTTTGGCATTGAAAACTCGACATCGAAAATTTCAGCCCATTGCAATACTTTTCTTTTTATAAGTTAAAGAAAGTATTCCACAAGAGAATTAGATCGAAGATCGAATTTGGCCAGACCCACTACTGTGCCCCACGCTCTATATGTATGACTAGAAAAATGACGTTAAACATTATACATTTATTACTCAGGAATGTTTACTACCAACACGTGGCTTACAATAAAAATGAAAAATAATTCATCTGCGTGTACGCATTGTCAGTCATAATATAATTGAAGGACAAACATAAGACAACTCTCACAAAAAATCTCGATTAGAATTGATCTCAAATCACATTGTCACTAGAACATCGAGATTCATCACAAAAAATTCTCCATTAGAATTGTTCTCAAATCACTTTGTCACCAGAACATCGAGATTCCAGTGATAATATTATTGAAGGTCAAATATAGGGCAATTCTCACAAAAAATCTCCATTAGAATTGTTCTCAAATCATTTTGTCACTAGAACATCGAGATTCCAGTGATAATATTATTGAAGGACAAACATAGGGCAACTATCACAAAAAATTCTCCATTAGAATAATTCTCAAATCACTTTTTCACTAGAACATCGAGATTCCAGTGATAATATTATTGAAGGACAAACATAAGATAATTCTCACAAAAATTCTCCATTAGAATTGCTCTCAAATCACTTTTTCAACATAAGATCGAGATTCTACAAGCGGCCTCAGTAGTTCAATTGGTTGAGGAGGTAAATTCGTAAATAGAAGGCTGTTGAACTCCATGCTGCCCTCTTCGAAATACTGGTCACAATAGATGTAAACGAAACGTCGCAGTAATAATTGCAACCAGGCTCAGTAGAGATTTGCAACCAGTTTCTTCTTCTTGTTGTCAATATGCGTTAAAGGACGTTGGCCATCATATTAGCTATTTCCTCCCTATCTGTCGCAATCTCAACAAGTTCCTCGCTTGATTATTTGTACAACTTTTGCAGATTCTGCAGCCAGGATGTTCTTTTTCTGCCTTTGGTCCATTATTTTTCCTTTTAAGTTGAGGTATAGAATTTCATAGTGTTCTGGATTTCGGGTTATGTGTCCAAGTGGCATTAGTTTTCTTAACTATGTTAGCTAGTTCTTTGTTTTTATTAAATCTTTCTATCACTCTTTGGTTATTATTTTTTGCGAATCAAGCTGATTCGCAAAATCCTTCTGTATAACTACACCTAAAGCATCCACTATTTTTAGTATTGTGTAACTTGCGGACCACTCAGAGGAAGAGTCAGAATTGTCGAAGATAACAACATAATCAAAAGGGAGAAAACACAATCCAGTGATCAAAAAAGTATCGAATAACAAAATGATTGCAGACTCATTATGGCCTCAGGAACATGGTTTGTTTCCGTTTATATTAGGACTAAAAACTGCCACGATGGTAATTGTAAAATCATGTGATAAATGAAAAACCGACACTCAATAATTACAACAACACCACACAGTCTGTTTCCTTGAAAATGTCTACGAAGTGGACGAAACTCGAGTCGGAAATGAAAAGAAATTGAATTCTCGTATAAATAACGGTTAAATCCATACTTATCCATATCCATACTTCCATACTAAATGCGAAAGTAACTCTGTCTGTCTGTCTGTATGTTACGCTTTCACGCTTAAACTACTGAACCGATTTTGATGAAATTTGGTATGGAGATAGACTAAACTTTAGGAAAGGACATAAGCTACTTTTGTCTGGCCATTTTAGTTACGGCCGATTTTCCAGTTTCTTGCTCAAAATTTTCCGAATTTTGGCCAATATTTTAAGATTTGTCTTTCAACACATCAACTCAAAGCGAGAAAGTTTTAGGTAACATCTTTATCTTTCGTTTAGGATATATTTTGCAAAATTGTGACTAGCCATTCGAGGATTACAAGTTCGAATCCGGGATCGGGCACAATCAAATTTTGACAATACTCATTGTTTAGCCAAAACGGTAAGAGATAATATAGAAAAATTGATGGGAATGACCCCCCCGCCCCCAAACCATAGCCTGGGACCCCAGAAACATTATCACAGTTAAAAAATATACAACCGTTTTCGAGTTACGGCCGATTTTCCGATTTTTGTATGGAAATTCATTTTTTTGTTTGATTTAAATAAAATTGTGTATACAAGCGTTAGTGCCGATATAATTTAATAGAATTGAACACCAAGTTTGTTGGGTAGAACGTGTTGGGAGTAGTATTGGGTTAGGCAGACCCAGCCTAAACTCAGCGAACTTCAACACGCATTTTTTTTTTTTTTTTTGGAACCTAACCCAACACGTTCTACACAGCTTAACAACCCGTTACTACTCCCCATGTTCTACATATAGGTTAACAAACGTGTATGTAATATGTATTCTATGTGCATACTCTGATCGCGTTTAAACGGTTGTACCTCGGTGATATGATTATTAATGTGGGAGTCAGATTTATTATCATTTTTTTCTCTCATCTTCTCGAAACGAAGTTCGGGTACTCAGCTAGTAATAAATAAAGAAGTTATAATGATAAAACAATACGCATGCTCAGTAGTTATTCTACTAGAATTGCACTCAAATTCTTTTTGTTACCGGAACATCAAAAATTCACAACGGGTCCAAATTGATGATCTTTCTCCTCACTTCGACCATTTTGTGTGTCAATTTTTAGCCAGAGATTTATTACATTTGTATCAGTGCCAAGTTTTTCTACTTCCCATACATGCGTATCGATAATATTGATTCTGTGTCCAAGACATGACAGCATTGAAGGAATATGTTTCTGTATTAGATTTCAAAAATCACCTCTGACGAATTTTGCCCCTGAGGATGTTTGTCACCTTCAATGTTCAATTCTAGGTATTTAATATTGAACTATTTTCCCTATCGGAATTAGCAATTTGATGTTGCGCGTGGTCTGAAAAAATGTATGCCTTCGGTTGTAAATAAAACCCAATGAAATTATAATTTACAAAATAAATCTTCTATGGCAGATTCAGGTATGGTAATAGGGTGGGGATTGAGATTGAAGAAATTGGAGATTGATGGGGTAAGAAAGAGAGGAAAACATGTGAGAAAGTTTGGAAAATGGAAATGACTGCCTCAGTGAACAGAAGATTATGGAATGGTAGGATCAATGAGGGAAATGTCGACCCCAAATAGAATTGGGAGAAGAAGATTGTGAGAACATTACTAAGAGACAGTGAGCAGAAGGTTATGGCATGGTAGGATCAAGGAGGGAAATGTCAACCCCAAATAGAATTGGGAAAAAGTGCAGTTAAAGAAGAAGATTATGAGAACATTGCTGAACAGAGATTTATAGCATGTAGAATCAAGTAGAGAAATACTGACCCAAAATAAAATTGAAAAAAGTTTCAGTTAAATGAATGAACAAGGTGAAGATAGCAGAGTTAAATTTAGGAGCCGCATTCCAGATTTAATTTATATGTACATATCAACATGTTTCACAATGACCAATTCTACGCACCAGGACGGTCTGGTATTGTTTTATCATTATAACTTCTTTATTTATTATTATATAAAAAAATCTATAGCCTCTTTCCATTTCATAGCCCAGTAGTCAGAGACAAAAAAAGTCATGGTATGCGTTCCAGACCGTCCTGGTGCGTAGAATTGGTCATTGTGAAACATGTTGATATGTACATATAAATTAAATGCAATAATTGGGGAAATCTCGATTTTTATATATGTTTGTAGGTATGGACCTCCTCTTTAAAAAGCTAAGTTTTCGACCTCCCAACCCTTGTGCGTTCTCCGCCATCTTGAAAAAGCCGCTCAAAAAGCCGCTTTTTTCAGGGTTTCCTCAATTACTTGNTGGCGGAGAACGCACAAGGATTGGGAGGTCGAAAACTTAGCTTTTTAAAGAGGAGGTCCATACCTACAAACATATATGAAAATCGAGATTTCCCCAATTTTTGCAAGCAAAAAATCCCTGACTACTGGACTATCAACCATTTTTCCAAACTTAAATCTAAAAATTGGGAGAATAACGTCCTAATAACTTCCCTGGTCAAAATCATCTGGAAAATACACTTAGACAGTTACTATTATTATTGATTAATTCCATTTTTGTATCGGACAGACTTATAGTCTTTCTGAACATCTGGGATTGAATTGGTGCTGCTTTATAAATAAAATACACCATGGTAGCATTTTTGTATATCTATTGCTAACTAGCGAGCTGTATTGGTCTTGAATGGAGTGTTGAATGATGTTGAGATCTTCATCAATGATCTCTCCAATAATATTGTATACTCTTGTAATGAGTGTTGAAAGATGTCGAGATCTTTATCAATGATCTCTCCGATAATTTTGTTTCTTGTAATGTGTATTGAAAGATGTCGAGATCTTTATCAATGATCTCTCCGATAATATTGTCGACTCTTGTAATGAGTGTTGAAAGATGTCGAGATCTTTATCCTTGATCCCTCCTATAATATTTTCGACTCTTTTATGAGTGTTGAAAGATGTCGAGATCTTTATCAATGATCTCTCCGATAATATTGTTGACTCTTGTAATGAGTGTTGAAAGATGTCGAGATCTTTATTAATGATCTCTCCGATAATATTGTTTATTTTTTATTTGAATGACTTTGGGTTCTCTCTTAAGGAGTGCAGTAGCTCTCCGCACCGCCAAGTAAAAAAAGAGGCAGTAGTTAACAAGGGTAAATTAAACGCCACAACACAGTACATAGCCGATTTTAGATATTTTCAGAAGAAAAACTATATGCGTTCGGATTAATAACTATCTGTTTTATCCGTGCCCCATGCCACTTACAATTATCTTGCTTTGTGTTGATATTATATTGTCGCTACAAAATTTCATATATCGGACCGTAACTTGCACAACTTTGGTCAGAAAATTGGATATTTCATCGAAAACCGGTTCTCCCTAGGTCGAACTAAAATGGAGTAAGTTTTATATTTTACCTGGAGAGCTTTTGGGTATTTTTTGGGGGGGTGGGGAGGAGTTGTCCACTCCCAGTTATTTTGGTAGAGGAAGTGTACCAAAAGTGGACCCCCATTTTGAATTCTCCTAATAAATCTTGGAAAGAAAACAAAAATACTTTATTTTTCATGAAAAAGTAAAGAATATTAATGGTTTTTAATGATTTAGTATAAACAAATATGCAATTAAAAGAATAAAAATGAAATATATTTATGTTTTTGTGAAATTGGTCNTTCGACAACAATGTATTGTTTCGACTACATTGTACTGTTTAGACTACAAAGTATGGTTTTGACTACAATGTGTTGTTTCGACAACAATGTATTGTTTCGACTACATTGTACTGTTTAGACTACAAAGTATGGTTTTGACTACAATGTGTTGTTTCGACAACAATGTATTGTTTCGACTACATTGTATTGTTTAGACTACTCTAAAATCAATACTATTACAACTGAAACTGTGACCGAGTCAGAGATGAGATTTCCAACAATAAACAAATAATTTCCCTTCCCGCTCCTTCTCTCAAGTTACGTTATGTGAGAAATAGGCTAGGGGTCCACTTTAGGGGAAGGGTCCACATTTGGTACACTTCCTCTATATTGTTGTAGACTTAGGGTGCGAGAATTAAGTAGTCGTTGATTAAAAACGCGTTAACTCTCTTTAAAAATAAAAAATAATAATAAATAAATAAAAACTTAATTTAGTAAAGAAAGAAGTTATTAAAGAAAGAATACCTCGCAAATACCGTATTCAAAACAGGCGAAAATACTACGTAATTCACAAACGAAAAATTAGTCACTTTTAAAACACACTGAACGACTTCACTTATCACTGAAATAAGACTGACTTCACTTATCACTAAACTAAGACTCACTAACCGATCTCGTTTCCGAAACTAGACTGACTTGGTTTCTACTCGTGGCCCCCTATTTATACATTCTTAACGATTTCTAGAACGATCTGGTACACAATCCTTCAGTAAACAAACTTTGCGTTCTATAAATATTCTTTTTGTTCACGTAAACAAAACGTTCTGGAATAATAGATTTTTCTATATCTTTCTACATTTTCTCAAATGGAATAGTAAATACGCACATTCCCACATTCAGTCTGACCCCTCCTCCTACAAGACTCGAATATCATCTAGAAGGAGAAATAAAAATAGAAAGGAGAAGCGTCGCGGTCCATATAGAGCATGTTTACATAATATTTTATATACAGATTATCTACATTAGAATCATAATATTAGAGGACAAGGTTCTATTCACTTCAATATTAGTTTCAATAATGAGCATTAGGAATCATCACAAATTTTGGTTTATTATTTTCAATAATGAACCTTTGGATATCATGATAACCCCCCTCAATTTTTTTTGGGGGGGTACCCCCCAAAAAAAAATTTATTGGGGAGGTACCCCCCAAAAAAATGTATTATTTTTTGCCAGAAAAATAATAAACCCAGGTGTCACATTGGCAGAGTTTTTGATATTTATCGCCGTTTCGTCTAGGATAAATTATTGATAGGATTATTCTTACCCTTATCTCCGACACTGGTTTGTACTACTAATAAACGTCTCTGATAAATGAGTGGAGTAGACAGAATTCTTTAAACTAAAACATTATGTAAAAATCATTGATTTCAAGTTTCAAGGAACATAAAACTTTTCAAGAAAATAGTGTGCAAGTAAATAGAGAGGGAGAGAAATAGATAATAAAGTTGAAGCAGTGCTGGGGCGTGGAATGAAAGATTGACGGCGTCTTATAAGCAAGACGAGAAGACATAGGAGTTCTTCAATCGTAGCATCAGATATTACGAATCAAGTTCATCAATTGTAGCATCAGATATGAGGGAGCAAGTTCATCAATTGTAGCATCAGATATGACGGAGCAAGTTCATCAATTGTAGCATCAGATATTATGGACCAAGTTCATCAATTGTAGCATCAGATATTATGGACCAAGTTCATTAATTGTAGCATCAGATATTACGGACCAAGATCATCAAGTGTAGCATCAGATATTACGGACCAAGTTCATCAATTTTAGCATCAGATATTACGGCCCAAGTTCATCAATTGTAGCATCAGGTATTACGGCCCAAGTTCATCAATTGTGACCAATTTTATCAATTGTAGCATTAGATTTATTCTGTACAAAATATCTCTAGATGGGTTATATCCTTCGTTTTCTATGTCAATGACATACATTTTAAGTCTCGAGCCCATTCTCTTTTTAGGCAGGATTCGTGAAACAACAAAAAGCGACAAATAGTTGCCAAAAAGAGGGAAAAAACAGGGAACTGTACATCTGATTTAAATCTTAGAAAATTTGAAGATCTAGCTTTTTTACTTTTAGCAGCATTTGAGAAAAATGCAGAAGAGCGGTAAAATGCCACCAACTGTAGATTTGATAGAAACCACAACATACTTATTCCGTCCTTGGATTATGTCAAATATGCCAAGGAAGAACCATGTATATCATAAATATACCAAATTTCAAGTCTCTAGCAATGTTCTTAGGATATCTTGTTCACAGACAGATGGACCGACACACATATATGGCTCTAACTCAAGATTTCAGCTCTAGGGGACCTCAAAACGTGCCAAAAGCATTGAAAACTTCAACATCGAAAATTTCAGTCTATTTCAATATTTTCCTTTTTATAGGATAAAGAAAGTACATAAAAATATGCCCGGACACTACTTTCGCATTATTAGCCAAACGTGTCTACACTGAACGCATAATAAAAAAATCCTTTTGATGATTCGTGGAAAAACCGACAGCCAATGCGATCAACCCTACGCACAAACAAAGAGTCAAACACTGCTTGCAAACAATGCGCGGCCCGGGTGAGTTTTTACAGAACACGCGCATCATGTTCGCAAACGTTTGCCAAAAATTGGTTGCAAACAATGTGCACTCAAAGAAAATAGAGATCTATGCAATTACCTGATCTCATACATCTGAAATCTGGCTACAATCGGTCAGGAGATTTAAGGAGCATTTACAGAAAGCAGAGACAGTACCGGCAAGTTATTCCCGCTGACCGTGAGCTGACAGTGACACTGTATCACTGTGCCGGTCTAGCATGAACATGTTCTTTCAACTGTCAGGAAGAATTCTTTAGTTTTTGCCGGGCGGAACACTTGCCAGTCACAACACTGTCACTACCTAGTTTGAATCCTCCTTTAGAGTCTACAACATGAACTATGAAAACACTTATAAAAAATGATATTACACTGTTTATTAAACTCTTTGAGGATTATGCCGCCATGGGCCGCCACTGAATTAGGAGTGAGAGAGAAAAATAAGAAACTAGCTAGTTTTTGTCACGCAAAGTTATAAAATCCAATACCTAGTACTTGCTACTCGCTGGCATTCAGATTGCTTGCTATTTCTCATATATTTTGCCAGACGGTTTGGAAACAGAAGAGGTTAGGAAGATTGTGGTGTCTTATCGAACTCTTTGAATGGAATCAATCAATGGCGTCATCAGCCTGGCAGAGACTGGAAGCGGTGAAGATGTGGCTGCAAACAGAAGTTGTCTTATTGAACTCTTTGAATGGAATCAACTAATGGCGTTATTAGGATTTTGTTTTCATATTTGTTCATCATTTTGACTTTTATCTATATCTCAAAAATGGTCAAAGATAAGGCAAGAATGTATAAAAATAATCTTATAGGAAATTTAAATATCGTTCATAAAAGACTGCTAAAATTAATCGTTCTCGAGATTTTTGCAAAAATTAGCATAAACTTCGGACGATAAAACTCAAAATGGCGGATGTTTCCTCGACATCTTCCCATTGGAAGTTCTAATCTATCATTTTTAGAAAAATTTAGAATTTTATCATTTAATGTTTCTTCTGTTCATAAAATTCCTAGACTAATATTTTATTCTATAGCGGATGTGTGGTACAACTTAGAAAAAATATTTTTTATCAAGAAAAAAGGAATTCAATTTGATTTGTAATTTACAAATAATGTCTAATTGATTTTTGTTTTGTATTTCTTTGTGTTTCAGGTAAGAACTTATTTCAAAAGCTTCATTCTGGTGTTAAAAGGTAATTCTATTCATGTTCTTTTATAGATTTTTCTATAGAACTCTTGCACCATTTGGAAAAACTATTGCTCCATGCGGGCCTTGTGCCGAATAAGTTTTTTTCAATGCCCCTCATTTTATGTGGACAGAATGGATTCACATAGAATGAGCTTCACCTCTTTGTTGCCCATATCCATCTATGCTCTGATTGCCCCTCATTTATGTGGACAGAATGGATTGACATGGAATGAGCTTCACCTCTTTGTTGCCCATATCCATCTATGCTCTGATATGTTGGACAGATTCCTTTCTTTTAATGCCCCTCATTTATGTGGACAGAATGGATTGACATGGAATGAGCTTCGCTTCTTTGTTTCCCATGTTCATATTCATCCATGCTATGATTTGGTGGACAGCTTCGTTTTTTTTAATACTCCTCATTTATGTNTGGTACTTTAATCAGCAGGATATATATATAGAAAAGAGGAAGAAAAAGAATGATGCCATCGAAGGGAGCAAGCTTCATTAGGTGACGCTCCTAATCCCGTGTAAATACAAAAAAAAGAATAGACTCTTGAGTGGAAGGTTACCACTGGACGAGGTTAATGCCTGAGGCATTTTCTACCACCTAACCCTTAGAGCTCTATTTTTTTGTGGTCAAATACTCAAATTAATGAGGAAAAAATTTTGCCCCTGCTGGGGAGTGAACCCACACCCTCCTGTTTACCAGGCGATGTAAATACAGAAGGTTTGTTGTTAGGAAGGGTATTCAGCTTTTAGAAAACTCTGCTTCAAACCAGTGATGAGAGATCATCAGCAAAATGTGAGTTTCTACTCAGTTTCTATGGATACTGTGAGAAGAAAGCGACGTTAGGTTGCTCCATAAAGCATGTATTCACACTGAACAGTAACGGTGACAGTGCTGGCAAGTGATTCCCGCTAATTGTGAGCTCACAGCGATGCCCTGTCACGTGCCTGTTCATACTAACATGTTCCCCCAACTGCCTGGAATAATATATTTAGTTTTGCCGGGCGGATCATTTGCCGGTCACGTCATTGTCACTCCTTGGTGTAAATGTTCCTTTACCGTGACAGGAATGGATACAGCTAAAGGGAGTAGGCACCGAGTAAAATGTTGTGGCAATTAGGGAAAGCAAAGCCAACTCCAAACCGCATTGGGTAAAGGTGAAGTTAAGGAACATGAAGATAGAGAAAAGGTTCAGGTTGTCTTCAAACTAATTGCAAATACTTAAACCAAACCGCATTGGGTAAAGTTGAAGTTAAGGAAGATGAAGATAGAAAAAAAGGTTCAGGTTGTCTTCAAACTAATTGCAAATACTTAAACCAAACCGCAGAAGAGGTTAGGAAGATTGTGGTGTCTTATTGAACTCTTTGAATGGAATCAACTAATGGCGTTATTAGTCTGGCAGAGACTGGAAGCGGTGGAGATGTGGCTGCAAACACAAGAGGTTAGCAAGAATGTGCTGTCTTATTGAACTCTTTGAATGGAATCAACTAATGGCGTTATTAGTCTGGCAGAGACTGGAAGCGGTGGAGATGTGGCTGCAAACAGGAGAGGTTAGGAAGATTGTGGTGTCTTATTGAACTCTTTGAATGGAATCAACTAATGGCGTTATTTGTCTGGCAGAGACTGGAAGCGGTGAAGATGTGGCTGCAAACAGAAGAGGTTAGGAAGATTGTGGTGTCTTATTGAATTCTTTGAATGGAATCAATCAATGGCGTCATCAGTCTGGCAGAGACTGGAAGCGGTGAAGATGTGTCTGCAAACAGAAGAGTTTAGGAAGATTGTGGTGTCTTATTGAACTCTTTGAATGGAATCAACTAATGGCGTTATTAGTCTTGCAGAGACTGGAAGCGGTGGAGATGTGGCTGCAAACAGAAGAGGTTAGGAATATTGTGGTGTCTTATTGAACTGAGAATGGAAGCGGTGGAGATGTGTCTGCAAACAGAAGAGGTTAGGAAGATTGTGGTGTCTTATTGAACTCTTTCAATGCAATAAACTAATGGCGTCATCAGCCTGGCAGAGACTGGAAGCGGTGGAGATGTGTCTGCAAACAGAAGAGGTTAGGAAGATTGTGGTGTCCTATTGAACTCTTTGAATGAAATCAATCAATGGCGTCATCGGTCTGGCAGAGACTGGAAGGGGTGGGAAGTGGCTGCAAACAGAAGAGGTTTGGAAGATTGTGGTGTCCTATCGAACTCTTTGAATGCAATCAATCAATGGCGTCATCGGTCTGGCAGAGAATGCAAGCGGTGGACATGTGGCTGGAAACAGAATTTTGATCATTTGGAGAGCTTCGGCACCTCACTCTTTCTCCATTGAAAGAATCACTCTTATAATTCATGGAAATAATAGCATTATTAAATCAGTAGGGCGCCTCTGTGTATAAGTTGATTTGTTTGTACAGATGGATTCTCTAATACTGACGATGAATCTACCTTCATTCCAAACCTTGGAATAGGTCAGTCTAATTATGTCTCATCCTAAATTGAAGGTCAAACAAATCCAGAGGTCAGGAAAGTTCAGATATTATTTTACGCGATTACTAACCTAGACAATTTCAAAGGTCAATGGTCAATCGGAAATTAAAATATTCTCTCAAACAAGGCAGGATATGTGTTTACATATTGCTTCAATGTAGAGCAAATTTTTGAATTAAAATGTAAATAAAAGATTAGACTGAAGTATGTTGATGAGAAAAGAGAATGAGAGGATTTGTAATTTGTGAATTCGTTACCTTTTATCTCATATACAGTGAAGATTTGCATCTAGAGAGATTGGTACTTTAATCAGCAGGATATATATATAGAAAAGAGGAAGAAAAAGAATGATGCCATCGAAGGGTCTCCCCATTTTTGTGGACAGAATGGATTCACATAGAATGAGCTTCAGCTCTTTGTTTCCCATGTTCATATTCATCTATGCTCTGATTTGGTGGAATTGATAAAATTACCAAACGATATGAAGTCGCTTATCCCTAAAAACTATTGCATCAATTCGGAAAAACTATTGCTCCATTCGGGCTTTGTGCCGATTCCCGTTTTTTTTTTTTTTTTTTTTTNTTTTTTTTTTTTTTTTTTTTTTTTTTTAATGCCCCTCATTTATGTGGACAGAATGAATCGACATAGAATAAGCTTCACATCTTAGTTTCCTATTTGCATTTCCTCTTATTTATTCATCCATGTTCTATTATTATCCAATGTTATTCTCCCTTGGTTGTTTCATCTCTACCCTCTTTGCTACACATTCTTCTTTGTTGCTTTTCAATTGTTCCCCTTTTTGATCTTATTTCTTCACAACATATACATTCTGTTCTCTTCTTTTTCTATTTTTATTTCTAAATCTTTTATACGCTTATTCAAACATGAGAACTCTTTTTTTTTTTTTAGAAAAAGAAATCTTTTCTTATCTTTTTCCTTGCTATTTTTCTATTTCTGCCTTTTCTTCTCTTCCTTTTTGACTTTTATTCTGAAGGTACGGGTAAATGAGGTAACTTGGGCTCAAAAAGTGGTGGACGATACTCCAGACATGGTGACCTCAATAACACCCTGAAGCGAGCCTTGGGATCTTGTCATGTTCCATCTGTTCTTGAACCATCCAGCCTATTTAGACAGGATGAGAAGAGACCAGATGGCATGACAATGATCCCTTGGACAAACGGTAAACCATTGGTGTGGGACGTAACATGTGTGGACAATCTGGCAAAAACGAACATCCATCTTTCTCTAAAAGGTCCGGGAGAAGCGGCCAAACAGGCAGAGGAAAGAAAAAGAAGCAAATATAAGGAGATAGGAGAAGGAAATATTTTTATTTTTACTCCCTTTGCCGTCGAAACCTTCGGCTCATTCGGACCAGCAGCATTGGATATGTTCAACATAATATCCAAGTCTCTGGTCCATGAGACCAGGGATCGACGTGCGGGGGAGTATTTCAGACAAAGAATAGGCCTGGCAATACAGAGAGGTAACGCTGTATCAGTATTGAGCACACTGAGACAGGAAGAAGATAATTGAAACGAAATTTATAATGTTATCAAAAAAAAAAAAAAAAAAAAAAAAAAACTTGGGCACTGGGTAGGTGACGTTATCTGGCAACTAGTAAGTCGGATCTCCTACTGTGAGCGGAAAGTTGCAAACTTTTAAGTAATGAATTCAGGCGAATGTCGTTCGCACATAATCTTTCAAAAGGCTTCAAATTGTTCATTCGTAAATAATCGTGAGAATCCTTATCATCCCTTGCTTTATTATTAGTCTGTTTTATAGCTACTAATTGTAATAAGGTTTCTTGTCCAATGGGAGCGGGAAGCTCTGAACTGGCAAGCAACCAATCCAGGAGAAAGCAGTTGGCTCATTATCTTTCGAATGCCTATCTTACGATGCCCCAACATTTGTAAGGATTCGTAGTCGACAATATCGTTCTTCGGATATCTCCGTCAGTTTCCTAGATAATTATTAATTAACTGTTCTACTCTATATGGATCTATAATTCTATATGGAAAATCGTTGCAAGATTTCTTACAGCACATTTTTTGTTCCTTATTTTGTTGTTTTGTTTCTTCGTCTCCTCTTTGATCGATGGTTCGTAACGCGAGAAAGCTTGCACAAAAGAGAATGGAAATGTGTCCTTCAATTGAGTGTGATTAGATGATCTAGATCCATTTGATTATGAGTCATTGAGTGAATCATAAAAATGATTAGATCATTTTATTGAGTGATTCATTAGTAATCTAATCAGTCAAAAGTTTCATAACTAACATCTCTATTACCAACCACAATAAATGCTAGCGGAGAAGCCAAAGAACTTTCTGGTCTTATTCTTCTTTGCGTCGGATTAAAGCTTAGTTCAGAGGTAAAATGCTACAAAATAGACTAAACGGGTGGATTCTTCTCAATGTAAATTATAACATTGAGGCAGCATGGGAGGAAGTGTTGGAAAAAGTCTCTAAAATGGAAAATCGCATTGCTTATAATATCTAAAGCTACCCATACATTAGGCGACGTGGTCGCTCGTCGACAGGCAATCTAATTACCGACGAAAAAATTGCTCGATTCCAAATGTATGGGGCCGTTTCAATGAAATTGCCAGAAATCTCGAGGTAGCTCAGCGATCTCAAGGTCGTTTGATAATTTCAGGCGATTTTCAAAATTGACGGCAATCTGGACATCACTTGTCGACCAGATTGCCAAGTGTGTGGCGTCAAGCGACCGTCATGGGCGATATCCGAGGTCCACGCATGCGCACTGCAGTCTCAGTTCATGGTTCTCAGTCGTCTTCATCATCCATGTTGCTTGATCAAGATGCAGAAACATATCAAGCAGAAGATTGTCACACGAGATTGCTTACTTGATTGTTATGACAAAAAGACCTTTCGACCGGTGATGTGATTGCCGGCAATCAGATTGCTGGTCGATAAGTGACCGCGTCGCTCAATCTATGGGTAGTTTTAAATTGCCGTTTAAATTCGCATTGAAATTAATTTCTCCTCTGCACCCTGCTCCCTGTTTAGTTTATCAACCAAAGAATCAAATTAAGTAGATTAATTAGTGAACAGTCTGTAATAGAAGAAAAGAATAACCCACTCCATCTCTATTCTAAGTTTAAAGTTGATTGAGCAATATCAATTATCAAAAACTATAATCACTCTCCAAGAACAATAGAAACTATAAGAGTTTCCTCTCTATAGTAGGAGAAATAGGAATCTCAGACAAAAACGAAAATGTAAAAAAAAAAAAAAAGCCAAGTTCCAATGCTTGAACAATAGAAACTATAAGAGAGGAAATATAGCAGGAGAAATAGGAATCTCAGACAAAAACGAAAATGTAAAAAAAAGGCCAAGTTCCAATGCTTGAACAATAGAAACTATAAGAGAGGAAATATAGCAGGAGAATTAGGAATCTCTGATAAAAACGAAAATGTAAAAAAAAGCCAAGTTCCAATGCTTGAACAATGGAAACTATAAGAGAGGAAATATAGCAGGAGAAATAGGAATCTCAGATAAAAACGAAAATGTAAAAAAAAAGCCAAGTTCCAATGCTTGAACAATAGAAACTAAAAGAGAGGAAATATAGTAGTAGAAATAGGAATCTCAGACAAAAACGAAAATGTAAAAAATCCCAATGCTTGAAAAGTTCTGTCTTTAAATGATCTAAGATCTAAAAATCGGGCCTCCAAGCTTTTCAGGTTTCTTCCTATTCCGGAAGTGCTCTAAAACTGTAAATGACCTCTTCTATGAAACCCCTTTTTCCTATGGGACGAAACACAATTTTGTTAGGGATTATTTAAATGTTACAATGTATCCGTATCTCTTCACCAATCATTGGTGGCTTGATGGTTAAGTCTCTGCCTCTCAAATCCAAGGGTCCCGGGTTCAATTCCTAGCTGAGCCTAACTGATGAGTTCAAACAAGAACGAAACACGTGTCTTAGGCTGCTTTGTGGATAGGTATTTATACATTGTTCTATCTGCGTTGACAAATCAAGGTAAATGTTAAAAATATAAATTCATGGTTTAGATCAATTGTCACTAAATGGTTCCACTTAATTTCGTTGTTCACAATTTTGTGGTTTTCATCATTTTTCTATAGTGTTTTAAGTTAAAAAAACTCATCTATACCAAATTTCTGATTTCTGCCTATTCCAAAAGTGCTCTAAAACTATAAATCACATCGCCCAGGAAATCCCTTTTTTCTCCATAACGAAAACTAATTTTGGGGTTTTCAGATTTTCCAAACAAATTTCAAATTTCTAGTTCTTCTACAATTATTGCTTTTTACTGATGAATGATACTGATACTTTTTACTGATACTACAATTATTGCTTTTTACTGAGTCACAAAACCGGGGTTATTTTTAACTTTTTGGATTCCATTTTTTTCTCCTTTACCACTTCATATGCAACCCCCCCCCCCTAGTCTCATATAGTAAATCTATGTATGGAACCTTGTTATTTGACCCAAATATCGTGTTCATAGGTTCACCGGATCCGGATATACAAAGAACTTGGAAAGTATCAAAAAACAGTTCGTGTAAATATATACACTGCAGTCGCCAGTTTTGACTTTGGAACTTGGCCTGGCACACTGCCGTGCGTCTTAATAAGAACAAATAGGAAACATAGGAGAAATAGAAATAAGGACAAAGAAGAGACGGGAAGGAAGAAGTAACAAAAGAAAAGGAAATGAGAAGGAAATTGATACCGACAGGAGAACAATACAATTAGGAAACAAGAACAATACAATTAGGAAACAAAAGAAATGCTAATCAAATGAATAAATTACACAAAACCATTCAGGTTGCTGGTGCAAGGTTTTGAAAATGCATTTTGATAATGATAAACAAAAGATGCAATTTAAAATTCTTGACGTTATTTTGGTGCAATATCGTCATTTATAAGATGTTCTTGCTGAAATAAGTTGGGCGACACACAGGAGATTGATGCATCGTGTGGAAAAAGTTAAGCGGGTCAAATTTGGTGGCCGGGTTCCATTCATTATTACCACGTGGAACGTATGTCATCACAGTTCCAACCAAAACTTATCCCTGAAAGATCTGTCCCTCAAAAAAGCCGGTGAATGCAAACTTTTAAAGTAACTTTTCAGNATGCTTTTTTTTTTTTTTTAATATGGCTTAACGTTTTTTTAACATCTATTGGTCATTCAAGACGGAATGCAAGGGTTAAATCGGAGCGAAGTGGGCCGTGAGGATGTCAGCCCTTCTGATTGTTGTATGTTGGAATAAAAAATTTGGTGTGAACATCACACGACTTTCCTTATCTATATAAAAAAAAAAGTATTGTAATGGGCTGAAATTTTCGATGTCGAGTTTTCAATGCCAAAACACGTTTTGAAGTCCCCAGAGCGGAAATACAATTACACTTTATCCTAAATTGTATTTTTCAATTTCTTATATGAAACTGATATGAATTGGCACCAAATTTCAAATTCTAGCTCCTTCCATTCTGATTTTAGGCGGAACCACCAAAAAGCGGCCTTCAACCGCTAAATAAAGGCCAACAATATATTCAACTACAACCTAAGTTGTACTTTTCAATTTTTTTGTATGAAATTGATATGACCAAGTTTACAGTTCTTATTTTAAGCTGGATATGCGAAAACCGCTAAAAAGCGGCATAAAACCGCCAACGGTATATTCGATTTCCACCAAAAGCTTATTTTGTCGTTCATGGCATAAAACTGACATGCACTCCAAATTTCAAGTCTCTAGCACTTGCCGTTCTTGAGATATCTTGTTCACAGACAGACAGACGGGCAGAAAGACAGACACACACACGGACCAATG
>JAAEEI010039796.1:18933-35498 GCA_012654025.1 Pachypsylla venusta
GGAATGATCCTATTGGCTACTTCAAGGTTATTCCTTAGAGAGAGAGCAGCTGTAGGCAAGTGAAATAGAAAGAGACAGGTATGTGTGGTCTCTTCGTGTGTTGATTACGGAATGATCTTATTGGCTACTTCAAGGTTATTCCTTATTTGTTGTTTTGTTTCTTCTTCAATTAAGTGTGATTTTATGAGCGAGATCTAGATCCATTTGATTATGAGTCATTGAGTGAGTCATAGAAATGATTCGATCATTTTACCTAGTGATTCATTATTGATCTAATTAGACAATCATAACTTACAACTCTAGAACGTAGTAATAGATATAATGACTCGTGTGAGTGAGTTACAATATGTATGATTATTCAGGGTGTTAATATAGTTAAAAGATAAAAGGACATTTCATGACAAAGGAAACGGGGGAAGACTTTCACAAAGTCCAAAATGATTTTGAGGAAAGAGCACGTGAGGCTGTATTTTGTCGATTAGAAAAAATATCAATGTTTGGATACATCGAACAATAGAAGTTCCGAAGCTGGGGGGGGGGGGGGGNGGGGGGGGGGGGGGGGGTGCACCTCCCTTGGGGAAAGGTCCACTCTTATATCGTTTTTTTTTTTCTTCCGAAATATCGATTGCCCAGCCCTAGTTTATCCCATCAAATCTGACTCCATATATCCATAAATTTAGAAAGGGAATATCGATTAATCGAAAGTTCCACTTTTGTATCGATTTTTTTCTGATATATTGATTGCCCAACCCTAGTTTGACCCAACAAATCTAACTCCATGCATCATCCATCTATATAGAAAGGAAATGTCGATTAATCGAAAGGGCCACTTTTTATAACGATTTTTTTCCGTTTATCGATTGACAAGCCTTAATTCACCCCATCAAATCTGACGCCATACATCCATATTTATATAGAAAGGAAATATCGATTAATCGAAAGGTCCAATTTTATATCGATTTTTTCCGATATATCGATTTCCCAGCAATAGTTTACACCATAAAATCTGACTCCTTCCATTCATCTATATAGAAAGGAAATATCGATTAATCGGGACGTCCACTTTTTTATATCTATTTTTTTCCGATATATTGATTGCTTAGCCCTAGTTCACCCCATCAAATCTGACTCCATATATACAGAAAGGAAATATCGATTAATCGAAAGGTCCAATTTTATATCGATTTTTTCCGATATATCGATTTCCCAGCAATAGTTTACACCATAAAATCTGACTCCTTCCATTCATCTATATAGAAAGGAAATATCGATTAATCGGGAGGTCCACTTTTTTATATCTATTTTTTTCCGTTATATCGATTGCCCAGCCTTAGTTCACCCCATCAAATCAGACTCCATATAATTATTAGAAAGAAAATGTCGATTAATCGAAAGATCGATTTTTTCCCGATATATCGATTGCCCAGCCCTAGTTTACCCCATCAAATCTGACTCCATGCATCCATCTATATAGAAAGGAAATATCGATTAATCGAAATGTCACTTTTATATCTATTTTTTTTCCGATAAATCGATTCCCCAGCCCTAGTTAACCCCATCAAATCTGACTCCATGCATTCATCTGGAAAAAGTTACACGCTGTAAAAAAAAAAAAAAAAAAAAAAAAAAAAAAAAAAAAAANAAAAAAAAAAAAAAAAAAAAAAAAAAAAAAAAATGTTCATTACTAACTCTGCAAACACTTATAACTGACGCTAATTAAATTATTACACTAATTAAGTTGTACACAGATGTAGCTATTTCATTATCGCTAATGGCGAGGAAGACGTTTGCGACTGCCCCTACTCTGTGGCAAATACGAACTGAGGTGGGGCCCGGAGGAACACGTGCCCTCCAGATTTTTTAAGCGGGCGGTGTTTCTTAAATTTTATTATGAAATGAATGGCGATCCGCTGTGTATTTTAGCCCATTGAGTGGGACGCTGGAATGGTTGTATAGCTGCCCAATGGGACTACTTTGAAGGGGATGGCAGATTCGAAGATTTTTTTTTCAATATACGGTTTTTATGGAATCACTCTCATTACTTAATTGTCACACCTCGTATAATAGTCCTTCGTACCAAATTTTATGATTCTATCTATTCTGAAAGAGCTCTAAAGGTGTTTAAAGTACCACATCATACCAAATACCACATCATACCAAATAGAATAGGTTTTGGAATATGTTTATACCTATTCCAAAAGAGCTCTAAAAATCCCGTCTCACATGATTTGGTTTTCATAATTTTCCTGGTGTTTATAAGTTTAATTACCTCCTCACCCAATTTCGGGTTTCTACCTATTCCAGAAGTGCTCTAAAATTATAAATCGCATATCTTATGAAATCTTTTTTTTTTACGACGGAAAGAAAAACAATTTGGGAGTTTTCATAATTTTCCTGGTGTTTTAATTCTAACTTTAACAAATTTTAAGTTTCTATCTGTAATACCCCCCCGTACCAAGTTCCACGTTTCTACCTATTCCGAAAGTTCTGTAAAGCTATAAAATCTATCGCCTATTAAATCTCTTGTTTCTCCGGAAAGATTTTTTTTTTTTATAGTTTTCATAATTTTCCTGATGTTTTTCAGTCAAAATACTCACCATTCAGGTTTCTACCTATTGCGGAAGTGCCCTAAAGTTATAAATCCCATCGCCTATTAAATCTCTTGATTATCAGAAACGAAACAAAACTTTCTAGTTTTCATAATTTTCCTGGTGTTTTTAAGTGAATACCCATCCGTACCGAATTCCAGGTTTCTACCTATTCTAGAAGTGGTCTAAAGATATAAATCCCTTCGCCTATAAAATCTTTTGTTTCTCCGGAACGAAACAAAATTTTGTAGTTCTTATAAATTTCCTAATGTTTTTCAGTCAAAATACCACTCCCTACCAAATTCCAGGTTTCTATCTATTGCGGAAGTGCCCTCAAGATATAAATCCCATCGCCTATTAAATCTCTTGATTATCAGAAACGAAACAAAACTTTCTAGTTTTCATAATTTTCCTGGTGTTTTTAAGTGAATACCCATCCGTACCGAATTCCAGGTTTCTACCTATTTTCAATACTATAATGCTATGGGGTCCTTTATCCCATCCGAGAGTTAGAACACAATACCTCAAACCCAACCTTTTCAATACTATAATGCTATGGGCTCCTTTATCCCATCCGAGAGTTAGAACACAATACCTTAAACCCAACCTTTTCAATACTATAATGCTATGGGCTCCTTTATCCCATCCGAGAGTTAGAACACAATACCTTAAACCCAACCTTTTCAATACTATAATGCTATGGGGTCCTTTATCCCATCCGAGAGTTAGAACACAATACCTTAAGCCCAACCTTTTCAATACTATAATGCTACGGGGTCCTTTATCCCATCCGAGAGTTAGAACACAATACCTTAAGCCTAACCTTTTCAATACTATAATGCTATGGGCTCCTTTATCCCATAAGTGAGTTTGAACACAATACCTTAAACCCAACCTTTTCAATACTATAATGCTATGGGCTCCTTTATCCCATAAGTGAGTTAGAATCCATTTCTTTAAAAATTTGTAATTAAAATTGGTTTGCCCGTTTTCATTTTATTCTTTTCAATTCAATTTTAGAGCCACTCAAATATCAAACATCTTGCAAGAAGGTTGAAATTGGTTCCCATTCATGTCAATTTCATGATATCCTTATCGACACTATAGTTGTCAGTTTTTTGCTGATTTTTAGCCAATTAACAACATTTTCATATTACCAACCTGTCCTTATGGATTTTAAAATACCTGTAACTGCTTTTTCTCTCCAAATTTTATACATTTGGCATTTTATTTGTTTATTTTTCATGATTCATGGTAATTACTAATTATGATTGCCTAATATATTTATATTAACTATTAAATAAATTAAATTTAAAACAAAACACTTACCAAAAACACTATTTATATTAATTTACAAAGAAACTAGTTTCGAATCATTCGATTCATCATCAGTCTAGTGGAGTCTAAGGATGGAAGTTCAGTCAACTTCCATCTTTAGAGTCGACTAGACTGATGATGAATCGAATGATTCGAAACTAGTTTCTTTGTAAATTAATATAAATAGTGTTTTTGGTAAGTGTTTTGTTTTAAATTTAGTTAATATTTTTTAACACTTATAATTAACATGTTATTCAAAGATTTAATTTATTTATGCCTAGTTAGAAAAAGGTGTTGAAATGGAACAGTTTGCCCAAAGTAAAACACTTGTGTGGTTGTTATATGTATACGTCATGCATCACATCTTCAACCTGCGTCTTTTCTCAACTCTATCACTGTCAATTTACAGTGCTATCACATAATTCCAAAATTTGTCATTTTTTTCTTCTTCTTAAAACAATGTGATTGGCTAATATATTTGATTAAGATCGCTATTTGATTGGTTTGTTATTAAACACTTAAGTGACCAAAATTTGTCTAAACACGACATTTTTGTCAATTATCGAAAATACACGAGGGCAGATTTTAGGGGCGGCAAATTTTGGCCAGTTTTTTTATGTAGATATTACAGAAGAGTCAGAATTAACCACCTGAAGTTACTCGGGGTGTCTTCCTCGAAGAGTGACACCCCGGATCCCTTACGGGTGTGGCAAAAAATGCACCCCCGCCCAAAAAAAAGCCCCAGACTCCCCTAATTGAAAAACTACTGTACATCTATAATATTGCTTTGGTCTTTACCGCGCTGAAACAAAGCATCTCTAAGGCGGTGAAGATAGAAGAGGGGGAAGCAAAAGGGCGGATTATCTTAGATTTCCTGAAATTCATTGTTGAATGGGATTTCATAGAATCCTTACCAAACCTGACTTTAGCTCTACAACTTTTTTTTAACAGTATGCGTGTCTCTGTACATTCTTGCGAAAGAAGCTTCAGTAAACTAAAAAAAAAAAAAAAAAAAAAAAAAAAAAAAAAAAAAAAAAAAAATTTAATGNAAAAAAAAAAAAAAAAACCTGCTGAGTTTAGGCTGGGTTGCACCCAGTCTGATAATTCATACTCACACAAATTTTGGGCAGAGCGAAGCGTAACTTAATACTCCCTAGAAACTGCAAACATTTGTGACCCTACTCCTCCGAAACTATTCAACAGATTGTCACCAAATTTTTGTTACATATTCTGCATATACCGAAAAGTGCATCTATCCATTTTCAGAAAGATACTTTGAACTCAGCCTTTTTTTTTTGTCCGAATTTCCGATTCTTTTACCGAATTCAGCAATAAAAACATCGTAAAATTGAAAAAAAAAAAAAAAAAATCGGCCGATTTCAAAATATTGTTCTGAAAATGGATATATAGACTCTTAGGTGTATGCAGAATATGGGAAAACATTTGGTGACAATCGGTTGAGTAGTTTCGGAGGAGTAGGGTACCAAAATTTGCAGTTTGTAGGAGTATAGAGCTACGCTCTGCAGTCATTTGTGAACCTACTCCTCCGAAACTACTCAACCGATTGTCAAAAAATTTTTTCCCCCATATTCTGCATTCTACTTCTAACAAGTAAACATACTAAAAGTCCCCGGACCTGGAGGGTGAGCGAAACGCAGGGTGGCGTGACAAAAGTCACTTTTTTTAAGTTTTCCCCTATCTCTCTAAAATGGTTACTTGTAGGGTACAAAGTACTATAGGTAAAATTGGAGCCGTCTAAATTTCCTATCTGTCTCCCAGTTAAAATGTATATCCCCTAATCTCTTCGTCCTGAAGCGTTGTCCTTGTTCCACTAGCTTTGTGCTATATAAGTGGAGTGGCATATCCATCAAAAATCAAACTGACATCACTTTCTCCAGGACAGTGGGTACCTTGACAAATCGTATATATCCATCATAAATAGAGGTAAAGGAGGATCCTGTGCCAAATAGTTTTTTGTGCGAGAAATCCGCCGTCTACAAATATATCCGAGATTGTCAGTTATATATCCTTCGTAATTGGATCAGAGATTATAGCACAGACTTTTTTTAATTTTTTCATAGCACTTTCATTGCAGAATGCTCGGGGAAACGGTGCCAACCCATATTTTATGGAACATAATGATAAATATCATACTATTCTGTACCTACATACATCGGCAGGTTCTTCTAATTCTTCTGATATTATAAATGCAAAAATGCGTTTGTTGGTTCTAGGACACACAGCACGAGACAATAAGAAAAATAAGTATATGTGATATCCGTGATTTTTTTGGCTCGAATTTTTAATAATTTTGCATGGTAATAGTTATGAAAGTAAGATGTAAAGTCAGAATATGCATCCATCTGTACCATTATTCGCCCCATTTTAACAGTAAAAGTCTCAAAATATTGGGTGAATTTTTTAATGCAAAATTGTGGAGTTGAATAAAGACCTCAATTATCCTGTCTGGTCATTTAATTGCATATTGAACGATCATCAACCTTATTCTCAACATTTGAAAGTATATACACATAGTAACTGGTTATATAAAAGGTGACAGCTGTGGAAAACTGAAACGAACAGTTTTTTGGCAATTTTGCCAAAAAATATAGATTTTACCAAATGCCATGAAAGGGGCTGTATTTTTTGAAGGGCTAATAATAAAATGTAAAAAGGAATAATTTTAAGATCCTCTACAACTTCTTTTCCCGGGTTATTGCTGTGAAACGAAGTATTGGTGTGCTATAGACCAAAATTTAACGAAAAATGGGGTATATTTTCATTCTCCCAAAAATATGCGGTGGTGGTGGGAAGATATCTCAAAAACTATGAGGGGTGGAAAAAAATGAATGGAAGCAAACTTGTAGGATATTTAGATGGCTCCAATTTTACCAAGAATATTTTGTACCCTACAAGTAACCATTTTCGAGATATAGGGGAAAACTTAAAAAAGTGACCTCCGCCACGCCCCCCTGCGTTTCGCTCACCCCCCAGTGTTCTTCTGTACGCCTTTTTATATTTCTCATCGTCATACCTACATACTCACACCCGCACTCACATTTAATTATGTATACTCCACTACTTTCATCCTGGGGTATTTTATCTTTTCTGGAGAACAGAGACGTCAAAGGCTGAGAGTAGAAAATTAGTCTGTATATATACTTTTTCCCCCCGAATTCAAGTTCTAGTGTAAAGTTGCTCCATAAATTTCTTAAATTTCAATTGAGACTGGAAAACACTCATTTGAAGTTTATAGAAAGAGTAGTTTTACAGATGTCCAATAAGTTTTGTCTTTCTTTTTAAAATATTCCTCAACAGGCTTCTATTTTCTCCAATTTCTATCAATACTCTCTGATTACTCTTCTTTTCTATCCATAAAGTTTTCGTCATCTTTCTCCACAACCACATTTCCATTGCTTCTAATCTATCCCTCTTCTACTTTCTCCAATTTCTATCAATACTCTCTGATTGCTCTTCTTTTCTATCCATAATGTTTTCGTCATCTTTCTCCACAACCACATTTCCATTGCTTCTAATCTATCCCTCTTCTACTTTCTCCAATTTCTATCAATACTCTCTAATTACTCTTCTTTTCTATCCATAATATTTTCGTCATCTTTCGCCACAACCACATTTCCAGATTAGACATTTCCATTGCTTCTAATCTATCCCTCTTCTACTTTCTCCAATTTCTATCAATACTCTCTGATTACTCTTCTTTTCTATCCATAATGTTTTAGTCATTTTCTCCACAACCACATTTCCATTGCTTCTAATCTATCCCTCTTCTACTTTCTCCAATTTCTATCAATACTCTCTGATTACTCATCTTTTCTATCCATAATATTTTCGTAATCTTTCTCCACAACCACATTTCCATTGCTTCTAATCTATCCCTCTTCTACTTTCTCCAATTTCTATCAATACTCTCTGATTACTCTTTTTTTCTATCCATAATATTTTCGTCATCTTTCTCCACAACCACATTTCCATTGTTTCTAATCTATCCCTCTTCTATTTTCTCCAATTTCTATCAATACTCTCTGATTACTCTTCTTTTCTATCCATAATGTTTTCGTCATCTTTCTCCACAACCATATTTCCATTGCTTCTAATCTATCCCTCTTCTACTTTCTCCAATTTCTATCAATACTCTCTGATTACTCTTCTTTTCTATCCATAATATTTTCGTCATCTTTCTCCACAACCACATTTCCGCTGCTACTAATCTATCCCTCTCATATTTAGTTAAAGTTCATGTTTCACAGCC
Source organism: Pachypsylla venusta (assembly GCA_012654025.1). Lineage (NCBI taxonomy): Eukaryota > Metazoa > Arthropoda > Insecta > Hemiptera > Aphalaridae > Pachypsylla > Pachypsylla venusta. The sequence continues at coordinate 27,109 of JAAEEI010039796.1, forward strand.
GTACAAAAGAATACTCTAGACAAAGGTTTTGACAATTTTTTTCTTGGTTTCTAGATGTAGATGTTTAGAAGTCAGTAATGGGTATTTCTTGAGGAATGTCTGTTTTGCCATGGCTATTCTCCTTTTGATATCTGCCCTCGATTTATTATTACTGGTGATAATGCTTCCCAGATAACAGAACTCTGGAACTTGTTGTATAGGTGTGCCTCCTAGGTGGATTTGAGCTTTTGTGATGGTGTTGGCACTATCTTTCTGAATGATCATCGATTTCGTTTTCTTTGCATTTATTTTCAGATGGTACATTTCTAACTTATGTGCTAGGAGGGCCAGCATCCTGTTCATTTCCATCTCTGTTTCTGCTATTTGTGCAATGTCATCTGCAAATCTAATGCAGTGTACTCTTATTCCATTTATTCCTATTTCTTTTGTGTCTTCCTTCATCTCGTTCATTGCTGCTTCTATGAAGATCTTAAAGAGGTATGGGGAGAGGGGACATCCCTGACGAACTCCTTTCCTTAACTTTGCTTGTTTTACTGCTCCATTAATATCGTAATTGATTTGAGTTTTGTTATATATATAAAAGTACCCTTTATTATATATGTAAAAAAAATATAGTTATACTGAAAGATCCTCGAGTTTTTTAAATTTATATAAACCTTTTTAAAGTAAGAAAAACAAGATTTAACAAACATCCTAACACACAACTGAAAAATAATAATAAAGAAATTGTTAATTTAAAAAGGTTTATATTTATTTAATCAATAATTAATCTGAATAAAATAAATTGCTGATTATGGTCTGGATGGTCTTCTTCGGCCTCCGGACGAAGAACCTCCCCTTCTGTCTCCAGACGAAGAGCCTCCCCTTCCGTCTCCAGACGAAGTGTCAGGATCTCTCCTGCTCGCTTCAGACGCAGCAGCTCTTCTCCTATCATTCTCTTCACGCTGTGTGAGTAATATCTGCGCTATATTGTTAAGCTCATTTTGTAGTTCGTAGAATTTATCCAATAAGGCACTCGCTTGTATCATTTTTTCATGAACATAATAATGTCTGTTACCATATATTCTAACAAAGGAGGCTATCTCTGTCATTACATCTTTTATTTGTTCTTCTGCAGTGTAAAATTCTACAGTTTCATTTAATATCCGCTGAGACAATTGACTCATAAAAACATCTTGAGCGTACGGATGTGCTGTGGTCAAAGCTGGATGATGTAAGAATGTCAAATTATTTCTTACATCGGCAACAAGGGATTGTACATTTGTCATTACATTTTGGATGTCTACTAATCTATATGAAATTCTATCATACATATTTCTTTCTTCTGGAGTGCTTAAGCTTGGATCTGGATCAGATTCTGAAATAAGAAAAATATTAGAGAAATTATAACATACAAGTTTTGATTAGTAGCACTTCTTCATTGATTAGTAGCAATTGTAAAATAGTATCTAGATTGAAGATAACTTTTATTTACAATTTAAATATAAAATACAATTGTAAACTGCAAATCTCTACAATTTGACTATGCTATGCATTCCATTTTACAAGCTCTGGATCAGATCAGTGTTCGTTTCCATTATCAAATCCAATCGTGTTATTATAGCGAAGTGTATCCAGCGATACCACACACTTATTTCGTTGGGTGTACCTTGACTATAAAATAGAAATGCAATTAGGATCACTCATTCCAGTCAATAGTAATTTATGATATTGACTCTTGGACGCATGTAAACTCACCAAAGCTGTCGTGCATGAAGACTACTAAAATGATACAGCAATAGACTGGTGCTCCTAAAAGACAAGCCATTGTAAATGCTTATTCAAATTGATACAAATCTGAAAAAAAAAAAAAAAAATCAAAACGCATGGGAATTAAAATTTGGCTTCATGCAGTTCCGTCAATTAGATCAAATTATCCCTGTGCCCTGTGGTGTACGTCATACCCAATTTACGAAGATAATTATATTCTTGTTCGTAGTCAAACAAATTTATACTTTTCACAACTATTGAGATATTCTTTCTTTTGATTACCCAACACTAAACCAAACCTTGTAATACTGTAAGGGAAATGTATATGATGACTAAAAGTAGGTAACCTCTAACGAAAAGAAATAAAAATGAAATGATACTTACTTCGTTGAAGATTTTACGTATATTGATGATTCCATTTTGTTTTGTTAACAAGGTGGAATATTCAGTGATGGAATATTTCAAACACTTGTGGAGAGAAATTAACAGAAAATTTGACACGCGAGACGATAGAAAGGTGATGGCTCTCGAAGTATTGACTAAGTTACTCGTAAGAGAGAGGGAGACGATAGAAAGGTGGCTCTCGAAGTATTGACTAAGTTACTCGTAAGAGAGAGGGAGACGATAGAAAGGTGGCTCTCGAAGTATTGACTAAGTTACTCATAAGAGAGAGGGAGACGATAGAAAGGTGTCTCTCGAAGTATTGACTAAGTTACTCATAAGAGAGAGGGAGACGATAGAAAGGTGACTCTCGAAGTATTGACTAAGTTACTCATGAGAGAGAGGGAGACGATAGAAAGGTGGCTCTCGAAGTATTGACTAAGTTACTCATAAGAGAGAGGGAGACGATAGAAAGGTGGATCTCGAACTATTGACTAAGTTACTCATAAGAGAGTGGGAGACGATAGATTGGTGGCTGTCGAACTATTAACTAAGTTACTCATAAAGCCTCATTTACACTGCCCGAGCATTCGTCGCGAGGCTCTGGCAGTGTAAACATTCGCCGTGAGCCGGTCAAGTTCGAAGCGAATGCTCGTTCGTGCTCGAGTCTGATCCACGCGATGTCGGTTTTCCGATGGATCATCAAAGGGCAAAGGGACGCTCGTTCGGCACTCGCTCTGTGTAAACACCCGGGGATTCCTCGAATGCTGTTCTATGAATCATGAATATAGTTCTCGCCTAGCTGTTGAAGGATACACGTCTCTTATTTTATGTGTGGTGTTGTTGCTTTTTAGTATTTGACTGATGGATTGGGAAAATGAAAAGTTAATTTCTTTGTATGCGGAGCACCTAGAGCTGTGGCAGCCAGACCATAAATTTCATTTTATTCTGAATAGCCCACTGTTATCCTCCTTCAAATCCTTCAGCAATAGGGGGTAATTTATTATAGCAATAGAGAGTAAAGACTACCACATACGATGCCTTTTCCTTTTTCGCCTTTACTCCGCTAGATGGTCTACAATGAGGATAGCCGCGGCAGAAACCGCAATTTTGGATAGCGCGGGTGCCATCTATTTGCTGCAAATGCTCACGAGTAACTGATCATCAGAAATGCTCGAGCAGTGTAAACAGAATGCTCATTTATGTTCGTGCTGGTTGAAAACTGGCGAGCAACGATCACGAATGCTCGATGTCGGAGAGAGAGAGGGGGACGATAGATAGGTATAGCTCTCGAACTATTGACTAAGTTAACTTTATTTTTTAAAAAAAAAAGATCAACCTCAAATTCAGCCTACTTTATCTATCTATCAATCGGTGGCTGTTACATCGGATGCAGAGATTTCTGATACAAATGATGGTATCGTTACTATTACAAGAAAGCGACGCACAGTCCCAGATAAATATTCTGTTCAACAGCGGGAATCGTTCACTAATCATGTCATTTCTTCATTACCTATGAAACCTTTAGCTGCAATAAAAACCAACACTGCTGCCCAGATAGGTATACGAACTTCCAATCTTATTAAATCCGTTAATTCTGGAAGAGTTCTTACAAAGGCACTGTTTGTGTCTCGTTTTGATCCTGCCATCACTTCTGACATTATTAAAAATTATCTTTGCAATGAAAAATCTGCAAAAAATGTCGTTGTGACCAAATTAAAAACTCGGCACAATGTGGACTCGTATGATTCTTTTCATATTGAGGTTCCTGAGGAGAGCTTTGATATTGTGAATAGTATTGCTATCTGGCCTCATGGTATTTTATTTAAACCTTTTAATGGTAAACTTTTTTATGGTAAAATTTTTACTAGTAATTTGATTTCTCATTTAAATTCAAATTTAAATGAAAGAACTGATGATAATTCCTCTGAGATTTTGATCTCAGAAAAAAGTAAACGTATTCAGGGCGGATAGATATGCCACAACTAGTGACCACGCAAGGGGCGGGGGTGTTTTAATAGCCATTGATAAATTCCTTCGTTCTAAAAAAAGTTGGTCTGACTTGGAGATTTCTGCCTGCGGTGAGATCTGCTGGGTGGAGATTTATCTCAAAAACGAAAATATATTACTTGGAATTCACTATTTCCCTCCTGATAGCGAAATCGATAAATTTCTATATTGCTGTGAGTTTCTGAATAAATCTCTTCTACATTTTAGTAAAATCCTGATTTTGGGTGATTTTAACCTACCTGGTGTCAATTGGTCATTAGGGGATAACTCACAGCTCACAGATCTACAATTGTTATTAAAAAAAATAGGGCTGCTGAAATGATTGGTACTATCTCTTTTATGGATTTGCACCAGATTAATACTGGACCCGATGGTAAAAATCTGCTTGACTTTGTCATTTCCAATTTCTTTGAAATCTGTTTCCTTGATCCCACTTCTTTAGTTGACGCTGATTCATATCATCCTCCTATATTGTTAAATGTTCAGAATATTGTTAGAAAGCATCCTGATTCTGATCCGGATAAGATTTGGAATTTCGAAAAGGGTGACTATCTAAAGTTGTATGAATATCTCGCTCAGTACAACTTTGATGATTTCACTAATCAATCAGATGTGTATGGTGCTGCTCAGCTTCTTCTATCTTCTATTCTCCAGGGCATGAGTAATTTCATTCCAATGCGTTACTCAACTAAAAAGGGCTCAAAGTATCCATCTTGGTTTTCTCCAAACAGTATAATCCTGTTGAAGTGAAAGGAACGTTGTCATCGAAAATATAAGAAAAGTGGATCTTCTCATCATTATGAACAGTTCTCTCGTTTCCGTCATCAAAGTAAAATCTCTCTTAGGAATGATGAGCGGATCCATAAATATTGTATTCAAAAGTCCTTTATAACTCGCCCTGATAAGTTCTGGTTCTTTGTTGGCAAATACACTAATCCTAGGGTTCCTTTTGATGTTGTCTCTGACAGTAATGGATGCATTCTCCACAAAGATGTTGATATTGCCAAGCGCTTTGGGGAGTACTTCCAGTCTGTTTATCTTGATTCCGCTACTTTACCTGCTTTTGATACGTCTCAATTTTATGATCTTCATGAGACTTATGAAAACTTAAATATTCCTCATATAACTGAGGATGACGTATTGGAGTCCATAGGTAAACTTCGCTCTTCTGCTTCTGTCGGTCCTTATGGCATTCCAACTTTCATTGTGAAGGGATGCAAGCATATTCTAGCCTCTCCCCTGTCGTCTCTTTTTAATGAAAGTCTCAGATCTGGAATTTTTCCCCAAAGCTGGAAGATATGTTTAGTTGTTCCCATATTCAAAAAAGGATCCAAATTTGAAGTATCTAACTACAGACCAATATCCCTTCTGTCAATATTTTCCAAAATCTTTGAAAAAATTATCTTCAAACATTTTTATTGTTTTGTTGACAAATATCTAACATCCTCACAACATGGTTTTCGTAGTAGAAAATCAACTGTAACAAACCTTGCTGATTTTCTTCATTATGTCTCTCCATTTGTTGCTGATTGCGGTCAGGTTGATACGATTTATTTTGATGTATCCAAAGAATTTGATACTGTTCATCATCAGCTTCAACTTCATAAACACAGGTGCTATGGACTACCAAATTGGGGGTTAATACAATGATCATTTGTATCAAAAAGAGGGGGTATATTTTCGTGAGGATACCAAATGTTCATTACGGAAAATAACAAAAATATCCAGCTTAATTAGGTATTCAAATATTAGTTTTTTTTTCTTTTGAAACTATTCAAAATATTTCTTCTGAGTTTAACGATGAATTCAATAAGCAAACCGCTCGGTTTGTCAATGCTCCTGATTTTATTTATCTGTCAATTGAGTAAGTATGTAGCGTCTGTTTAACATATAAAGAAGATCTGAAATCAACTCCATCAGAATTGGTATATGGTCAAAACCCAGCGTTGCCAGAGTCTTAACTAGATTTTTAGGGCTATAAAGAAAAATGAAAAGAAAAAAAAATTGATGGTTTCCCTTTGCGTATGATAGAAGCAAAAGTGTACTGTTGAATGTTGGTCAACAAATTGGTTAGTCTGTAGTAGACACGTGGAACTCAGGTTGTATAATGAGTGAATTAACCCTAGGATTGCCAAGCTCTATTTAATTACGTGCATTGCCAATGGGGGGAGGGGGGGTACAAAGTACCCGCAAACCAAAATAAAGCATAAAATGATTTTGTTTTTATTACAATAAGTCGCTGTTACTTTATTATAAACTAAAAAAAAATATGAACTAAATCAATTATTATCTTACATAAAAATAAAATTAAATCCCAGGAATAAAATAATGTAAATGAAAATGAAAATAAAATCGCTAGACCCTAGGAAATCTATTCTGAATCAGAACTTTGTCCTTCCTGACATCCCACACAGACAAATGCCTTTTGACAGTGTTTACACACACTTATTTCTTGCATGTAGTACAGATATTGGTAGCTTTAGACAATTTATGGTAGCCTTTAATGGTAGCTTTAGACAATCAATATATTGGTTACATGCATTGTATAAAGTACCCGCGCCCAAAGTTTGGCTTCAATATCATCCCTTAGAAGGCTTAGAACTTCGTACATATTTTATACTATGATGGAAAATATTGTTTGTGACAATTATTAAAGGTCTCATTATAATAAGTATCATAAATTGATTACTATAAGCTTTTTGCTAAAACGCGGGTACTTTGTACCACCCCCCTTGGCCATGCTAGGGTTAAAATTGAAATTGTTTCTTCAAGTTGTAGTTTTATAGAGGGCCTATGGCAGTGCCAAAGGGTTCAGCCTTCCCCATCTACTTTAAAAAAAAGTACAAAAAATATAAAAAAAAATAAAGCATAAAAATAATTAATTTTTGTAATTTTATACCTACCTAAATATAATTCTTCCCCCAAAAAAAAAGGAAAAACTTTTTTAAAAAAATGCAGACTCAGTAGTTCAGTTGGTTTAGAATGATTCGGATTCGTAATCAGGCTGTTGGTTCGAATCCAACCGAAGACAACTAATTTAGTAATAACATGGGAAAGTGCATTGTGACAAAGCATTCATTAGCTTGAACACAAATAAATTCCTTATAACTTTTAAAAAAAAATGTCCCTTTGATTTCTATGTTCACCATGCCTTCTGAGTAGTATATAATATACTGGCTACATATTTTGTTGCCCTAAATTTATCGAAAATTTCATTATAATTCGAATGTTATTCGAAGACAAGAGGTGAAGTGAACTATTTTATTTTTTTTATTTAATTGAATAAGGAAGTTAGTAGTCATAATGAAATAATATAAAAAAGAACATTGTTAATATTCATATAATATAGGTGTGACATCACTCCCACCTATACTATACTTATTCTACCTCCTACATCTTATTATTTTGATTTTGAGAGATCAACAATCAGTTATGTTGAGAATGTCGTAATAGACGAAAGCGCTCCGTGTAACTCTATAAAAAATTTTTAGTAGTTGATACACAAATTATTTTTGAAATATTATTTTATTTTTATAGGACTTGGGGCATAGCCCTTAGATCAGATGATGTCTATTGATCAGTAGTGGTCCGCGAATATTTAACCTGGGAGGGCTACATTCCTCTTTTTTTAAAAAAAAAGTCCCGTTAAAAAAAAAAAAATCTCGCGTCACAGTCGTGTGTGAAAAGAATCTCTCGTCTCGTTAAAAATGTTTGTTTGGTTGTCGCTATAGTCAGACTATGTATGTATATTATTCACTCGCTCCAAGGAAATCTACTGCGGGTTCATCTGACAATGTAGTGTCTTCATTTGAAGATGAAATCCAAATGTTTGATTGAATGTTTTCAGGTGGTGCAAAATATTTGTTTGGTTGTCGCTATAGTCAGACAATATATATTATTCACTCGCTCCAAGGAGCTCTAATGCGAGTTCATCTGAGAATGTAATGTCTTCATTTGGAGATCAAATGCAAATGTTTGAATGAATGTTTGCAGGTGGTGCATTAGATATGTTTGGTTGCCACTATAGTCAGACAATATATGCACACGCTCCAAGAGGGTTTTTTTCGAGTTCATCTGAGAATTTGTCTTCATTTGGAGATGAAATCCGTCCGGCATGCATAATGGACGAACAAACTTTTATTAATACATTTCAGAAGTTTGAAAATATCTTGAAGACCGTTGTCTCCGGGGAACCTTATAATACATTTGACGATATTGCAAGGTAAGAACAGAGCACTGTTAGGGGGCCA
>JAAEEI010039797.1:13115-26457 GCA_012654025.1 Pachypsylla venusta
CAACCAGACCAAGTAGAAAATTTGAAAAAAAAAAAACTATTATGAAATTTTCGTCCAGGAATTGAATCTGCAAGCTCCTTCGCTTAAGTCGAGTGTGATGCGCACACTGCCACTGGGGACGTGTCCAAATCAAGCAATTATCTCACTCCCATAAGAACATGTGTATATGTTTTTCCTTGCATATATGTGAACATATTTATGTGCTATGCAATAAGATATGTAAGTATGCTACTGTCTGCGAGTACCCTCATATGATCACACTCCCATAAGAACATGTGTATATGTTTTTCCTTGCATATATGTGAACATATTCATGTGCTATGCAATAGGATAAGTAAGTACGCGGCTCTCCGCGAGCACTGTAAGGTAGCATCATCGTGTTCGACGTCTAGAGCCGTCGGGTCAGGTCTCAAGGGAACCCGGAAATATATATATTTTTTTCTCTTTCAATCATTACAAAAATAGCCAGTATCACGAGGGCGCGAACCTACTTGCACACCCACATGGTACAACCTTGCTAGACGTTGCTTAACTTCAGTGATCTAATGGAAACTGGTGTATTCAGCGTGCCATAGACGCTGGCAATTTCCTCTTTAGTTTGATTATTTATGTTATTTATTTTTTTTTAAAAAAAAAGTCCTTTGGTGGTACGTTAGCCCCCATTTTTTGCTCTGGCGGGGGCGCAAATGTCTATGAAAATCCCAACAATAACATCGTACATATAGGTGGTGATACTGTGATGGTGTTGGGTCCTAAACAAATATACGCCTGGAGGGAGGTGCGATACTGACGCTTCCATCAAGATCTTGGTGGGTCTTAAGCAAATATACGTCTGGAGGAAGGTGCGATACTGACGCTTCCATCAAGATCTTGGTGGGTCTTAAGCACATATACGTCTAGAGGTAGGTGGGATACTGACACCTCCATCAAGATCTTGCTGGGTCCTAAGCAAATATAGGTCTGGAGGAAGGTGCGATACTGACGCCTCCATCAAGATCTTGCTGGGTCCTAAGCAAATATACGTCTGGAGGGAGGTGCAATACTGACGCCTCCATCCAGATCTGGATTCAACAGTTCATCGTCATCGGATACATTGAAATCCGTTTCTTCCGAATTTCGATAATTTGTTATTTGTCGATATCGAATTTTCATTCGAGTTAGTATACCATCGAAATGACGTGATTGATGCATTAGGATGTCATCCGTGATCCAAAACATGAGCGCCTGTTGGAAGACAAAAATAAAATAATATTAGTAGACATATGGATTGGTGATGACAAAAATAAAATAATATTAGTAGACATATGGATTGGTGAGGAAGTGGTAAGACACTCTGACGGGTAACCAGTAAGTATGGCGTGAGTTCAAACCCAGCCGATTTGGCATGGAATTTTATCCTCATGAATTTGAGATATTGTGAGATGTCTTTAAAGGAGCTTTAAGACGATCTAAGGGTCCGGGGTTCTGTGAGAGGTTAGTGAGATGTCAGCATGAGGACCTTTGTCTGCTGGATACGGTTGAAAGAAGTTTGATGTAACACTTGATCAGATCTTATAATTGTGGTGAAACAGGCTCTGGTCTTTATCGTTCGAAGCTTGTGCACTTCCTATGTCTAAAACTGATCTGATCCCCTCTTAAGAACTTTCCAAGGACTTTCTACTGCTGTCGACCTTCATCTCTGGCAATATAATTTCTCTTTCTAAGACTGATCTGATCCCCTCTTAGGAAATCTCTTAGGACTTCATACTGCTGTCATACCTTCGTCTCTCTGGCAGTATGATTCCTCTTGTTCATGTTCCTTGCCATGTTTGAGATGACGTCGTACAGTGCTTCTCTATCTTAGTTGGCCAGAGACTGGGTGTCTCTGCTTTACTGATACTTGGGATCATATTTTGCTGAGATTTATTAGGTTTGACAGAGGGAGTTTCCCTCTGACAATATTTACCACTATAGGAGGACATTGAAGGGTCAGGCATTATACAGGGTGTCCATAAAGTCTCACCCCACCCCCCGTATCTCGAGAATTGCTGAAAATATAAGAAAACGCAAAAACACGTATCCTTAGATTTTAGGGGGATTAATTTTAGACTAAAAAATTTTTGGCCTCAACCAGCCGTTAAGGTTGAGCACTGACTGGCTAAAATCTTAAATGAGAAGGTATATCAAGTGACACCTTGTTTTAAAGGTCTCGCTGATTCAAGTTCATTACAGAAAACCAGAGATCTCTAGGATGAACCGTTCACGAATTACAAGGTGGAACATGTGACATGGACCCTTTGCGGCCGCACCGAAATGTTAGGTGAAAATGCCTAGAAATAAGTTTTTGTGATCCCAAATAAGTAATTTAGTAAAAAATAGTGTTCCAACCGGATGGTTGTCCCGCCCACTTCGACCGCAGAGTTCAAACTTTTTTAGACCAAAATTTTCCAAAAAGCTGGATAGGTTTGGTCTAAGAAGACTCGATCTTTGTGGTCAAAGTGGGCGGGACAACCATTGTTTTTACTAAATTTCCTTTTTGGGGATCATAAACACTTATTTCTAGGCATTTTTACCTACCATTTCGGTGCGGCCGCAAAGGGAATGCGTCACATGTTCCACCCTGTAATTCGTGAACGGTTCATACTAGAGAGCTCTGGTTTTCTTTAATGAACTCGTATTAACGAGAACTTTCAAATAAGGTATCACTTGATATACCTTCTCATTTAAGTCAGTCGGTGCCCAACCTTCACGGCTGGCCAAGGCCAAAAATTTTTTAGTCTAAAATTAATACCCCTAAAATCTAAGGGATACGTATTTTGGCGTTTTCTTATATTTTCAGCTATTCTCGAGATACGGGGGGTGGGGTGAGATTTTATGATGGACACCTTGTATATCAACATCTAGTCCGACTTCCTAAGAGTAGCATACAACCACTTTCTGTGATGGACGAGGAAATTAAGTTATAATGAGTTGAGAATAGTATAATGAGTTGAGAATAAGAATATGAGTTGAGTAGGGAGGAATGTACAAATTATTAACTTACATTTATAAAGAAAGGTATAATTAACATGACAACGGCAAGCTCTGTTTCTGGATTCTTAATTGGAGACAAAATGAATCGGCTCACATTCGTCCAAAATTGTAATTGCATGACTAAAGTGACAACCAATTTGACGTTCATGAGTAGCACCACATAGAGACAACACTGAGATAACCAGATGTGATAGGAAGGTGGGTTACCTGAAACCAAATCCACGAGAAAAGTTGCTTTAATCTTTGAATCTAAGCGCACGGCAGTGCGCTAGGCCAAGTTCCAGAAAGCTCCAGTGTATTGTTGTAGACTTAGGGTTCGAGGATTAAGTTGTCGTGAATTTAAAACGCGTTAACAAACTTTAATAATAAATAAAATAAAACTTAAAATAATTTATTAAAAAAATAAAAATTACAATAAATAAAAAACGTAACACAAAAGTTCGAATACTGTTCGCTAACACCGTATTCACAACGCTCGAAAATTCACACGAATTAATCACTCACTGAACGAAATTAACATTTAGTAAAACTTAACGATCTCGCATCCAAAATTGAACTCGCTCCGTTTATCACTAAAATAATACTGACTCGTTTTCTACGTCTGTCTCCTATTTATAACTACTTAACTAAATACCTGGATCCTTCTCGAATGATCCAGGACGCGAACCCTCTACGTTGTTCTCGAATCAATGAGAAAAATAAAATAATACGTCATTCAACCCATTCATGTTTCCCCCCTTCACCCCGACCAACTTCTTACAAGTCACATTCATTGTAAACGAAAATAAGAAGAAATCTAAAAATAGAAATGAGAATATACAGGTCGTCTACATAATAATCCATATACAGGTTGATCACTTCAGTATCTTTACACGAAGAAATTCACCGGGTTTTTCACACCGTCAGATATCCGGTTCTATAAGGGATAGGTCATTGCAATCTTGAACATACATTCCGTAGTATATTACAATACTACAGGATAAACTTCAAAAGTTAATGCTAACCCGGGCGGGAGATAGGTAATTTCAAAGTTTGCACTTTTGGATACTCACTGACTGACTGATTGATTCACTCATCATCAAAAGTTTCAGGCACTTCCCAGAGCGCTGAAAGTTTGCATGGCGTTAGCAATTGACATCCAAGTAAAGGGAAAAATCCGAATTTTTTTTAACTTTTTAACTCTAAGTGCTCCAAAACGGTGTCGCTTTAGGGAAGACAATACAACGTATTGTAAAGTAGTTTTAACTGATAAAACACTGAAATCTTGCAAAGTTAGATATTTACATGCAATTTAGAAGGAAATAATTTATATTTAAACTACTTCACTCCCGATGCTCCAAAACGGTTCCGCTTTAGGGAAGGAGATGCTCCAAAACTAGTTTAAACTGGTAGGACGCTGAAATCTTGCTTGAAGGAAGATATTTACATTGAATTAAATGGAAAAATAAATATATTCACTCTTTTAGTACCAGTGCTCCAAAACGGTTCCGCTTCAGGGAAGAAAATGCACGAAATCTAGTTTCAACTGCTAAGATCTTGTATGAAGGTAGAGAAACTTAAATTCAATTAAACCCGCAAATGTCAAAATTGAAACTCGTGCTATTACTTCAGGGAAGAAGATACACTATAAATATTGCTGTTTTTATTTGCTTTGTAGTGCATATTACTTTATTAATACTTTGGTGTTAGATCTTATTGGATATATGGGTCCGGTTTACACAGAATTCCTGGTTTCCGAGATGTTGTGTAATCAAAAAGAAGAAGAAGAAATGAAGGAAAAACGGCCAATTAATCAGTTACATGTCTTTACAAAAAGAATTGATATCTCACAAAAAAATTATCATTGAAAAAGTTCCAAGTTCCACCCACTCTTCCAAAAAATGAAAGTAGTGATATCGATTATTGGGGTCAAGTTAATTGTTTCTGCTGTATATCCAGCACTTAAATTTATTATTGCACGTTCTTCTGTCTCAATTTTCTTAAAGTAACGCTGACTTTAAACTTGGCCAGTTTGTAAAAAGGTAATATTTTACGATTCCTCTTAGAGAAAACTGACCAAGTGTAAAATCGGCATTACTTTAAAGAGAATTAAGACAGAAGAACGTGCAATAATAAATTTAAGTGCGGGATATATGGCAGTAACAATAGGCGGAACTTTCATAGGCGGAATTTTTTGGAAGAGTGGTTGGAACTTGGCCTTTTTTCAATGATAATTTTTTTGTGAGTATATATTAACAGGTATGTAACGTCTTAGCTCCATTCAAAGATCGTTAGACACTTTTTGTAAAATTAGGGTCTTGACACCTCTTTTAAATGGCGGACATTATTTTTTTCCCTCGATGGACCCATTTTTTATTTTTTTCGTATATTACTTAAATATTATTTTTTCGTATGTAATTGATGGTTTGTATCTAATTATGTTGTTTTCATTTTTTTAAAATGTTTTTATCGCCACTTAAATATCGATTTAATTTTTCAAAAAAATTGAAATTTACCCCCATCTTTGTTTATTTTTTTAATTGAAAATTTCAGTGCTGAATTCGTGAAAAGATCTTTGGACTCTTCTACGTGCGACGCTCATTTATTTTGGCCTTTGAGTTGAAATATTTTTATTGTTTCATTTCAACGCTTGCAATCAAGGACAACGTTTGGTTTTGCTAGCCAAATAATTATTATTAATGCTAGGTTGATGTTTTCCCTTCATATTATCTTCAAGAGTAGAAGAAAGTCCGACACTGAACATTCAAATTCTCGGCGCGAAAGCTAAGTCCCTAATTCATTTCAAAAGTGTCTAGCGATTTCAACTCATACATTCTTTCCTTGTTATGTATGTTCTGTGGCTTTACATGATTTAGGGGGAGGAGGCGCAGATAGTCGCATCCTTATCTTATCAAACTGATTCTCAACCTTTTTACCACCACGGCACACTCCACATGATGGTAGTAATTTCGCGGCACACTTCGTTAACAAAGCATCTCCCTCCCCATAGAAACAAAAGAAAAATATTATATAGCTTTAATGTTGGAGTCTTGGCCTGAAGACACAGTGAGAGTCGTTGAGAACGTTAACAACAACAACAATGTTGGAGTCGACTGTACATATTTATTATTTATACTATACAATCAGTAATGACTATAATACCTCCGACGTCAGTCGAACCGTTACTACAAAATTAACAATTAGTGTAGAAGTCCACTTGAGAATGTCGTAACAGACGAAAGCGCTCGTGACTCGCCTTATTATTTGTAGTTGATACACAATATTTTATTGAAAATTATAACAATTAGTGGCTGATTTGTGCCTGATGTTTCTTACATAGCCCAGGTATGCGAGGTGCAATAGTAGAGAGACAAATCCTCATATTATCTTCAAGTGTAGAAGAAAGCATTCTCTGACGCTTTTTGGATATTATGTTGGTCAGAGCAGAAAATCCGTGCTCGCTAAAACCATGAAGTTGAAAATTGGAGAAGCACTCGGAGTGCCTCTTTCGAAAACAGTAGTAGTAGGTAGCGGTTTTTCTCACGAAATCAACCATTCTCCTCATTTATAGATGCATGAATAATTAAAATGGTAGAAAGAGATTGATATGAGTTTACCGAAAAGATTTTGATGGCCCTTGGCTGGAACTGTGATGGTATGCGTTCCAGGTCGTCATGGTGCGTAGAACCGGCTATCGTGAGGACGAGGGTATTGCCGTTTGGAGACATGTCTCCATATTTTAATTTGAGAGTTCACGCGGCACACCTAAAAATAGATTGCGACACACCAGTGTGCCGTGGCACGCCGGTTAAGAATCACTGCTATAGGGGAAAAAATACATTTTTTCCCCCTATAGTAGGGGTTGGTTCTTCGTACCGGACCTACCCGTGCCCTCGGGCACGGCCAAAGACCATCAACACCGTTCCGATGACAACTCACAGTGTTTTTCCTCCGTTAAACCCAGACGTGCTGCTCCAGATTCCTCAAAGAGTTGATTTATAAATCCTTGCTAAACCCTGAAGTATCTGATCGTTGTCGTCTATGTATTTGCTGGCTGCTCATGATGTAAATCATGATCAGTCAGCAACTATAAATCATTCAACTATCCATCAAACCCAACTAATCTAGAGCCGTCAGCATTATGGACAGATCCTGTTGGAGAGGCCGCCTTTCTTGGGCTGGAGACACAGTGAGAGTCGTTGAGAACGTTAACTAGAACAAAAAATGCAAATGTTCTTACGGGAGTCAGCAAATGGAGCCATAAGTACTTTTCGTATAATAAAACCTATCACATTTTAAAAATCTTTTTTTTAGCTCACTTACTGGCACACCTCAATATTTGGCTGATTTTTGATATCCGAAATGAGTAATTTCAGATATACCGTGGGTGGTTTTTACCGCTTTTTAGTGATTTTCATTAATCCCGTCTAAAAAGAGAACGGTAAGAGCCAGACACTTGAAATTTGGAATGTATGTCATATTTGAGGTCTCAGTAGGTAAGCCTCGAAACTTTTGGGGCATTCAAATATAAGACTAGTGGTTTTCATTAATCCTGTCTAAAAAGAGAGTGAACAGACCGAGACTTTGGTATGTATGTCAATTTTAGGGTCTTTCTTTTGGAGGGGGTATTCTTTTAGCCAGTAAAATAACAAACACATGTGTCACATTGGCAGAGTTTTTTTTTTTTACACACTTACCGTAATCTCCAAAGTCCAATACAGGCCATGAATTTCTTTTACCTATATAGCACGCATATCGTATACCTAAATATATTAAGAACAGTCCCAACGATGAGTCCAACAGGAAATGAATGACGTACCTGAAATACAAAATATTAATATTGGCTTTAAAGAGTGGACAGAGCATTTGGTTCTAAGCAAACAAAGGATGGACTTCACAGGCGATTCGGTTCTACGCAAACAAAGGATGGGCGTTACAGGCGTTTTGGTTCTACGCACCAAGTGCACTCTGGATTTTTTTCCCCAACAAAGATTGCCTACCTTCCATTCCGACAACATCATTTCTCTGCATGTTTCGACCATGGAGCGGCTCATTCTCCTAAAAAATAGACTCTTAAGTAAATGGTTACCACTGGGCGAGGTTAATGCCTGAGGCATTTTTTACCACCTAACCCTCAGAGCTCTATTTTTATGTGGTCGAGTACTCAAATTAATTAGGAAACACATATTTGATCATTCAAAATAAGAATAAACAAACACATATTTGATCATTCAAAATAAGAATAGACAAACGCATATTTGATCATTCAAAATAAGAATAGACAAACACATATTTGATCAGTCAAAATAAGAATAGACAAACACATATTTGATCATTCAAAATAAGAATAGACAAACACATATTTGATCATTCAAAATAAGAATAGACAAACACATATTTGATTATTCTAAATAAGAATAGACAAACACATATTTGATAATTCAAAATAAGAATAGACAAACACATATTTGATCATTCAAAATAAGAATAGACAAACACATATTTGATTATTCTAAATAAGAATAGACAAACACATATTTGATCATTCAAAATAAGAATAGACAAACACATATTTGATTATTCGAAATAAGAATAGACAAACACATATTTGATCATTCAAAATAAGAATAGACAAACACATATTTGATCATTCAAAATAAGAATAGACAAACATATATTTGATTATTCGAAATAAGAATAGACAAACACATATTTGATTATTCAAAATAAGAATAGACAAACACATATTTGATCATTCAAAATAAGAAAAGACAAACACATATTTGATCATCCAAAATAAGAACAGACAAACACATATATGATTATTCTAAATAAGAATAGACAAACACATATTTGATCATCCAAAATAAGAATAGACAAACACATATTTTGATCATTCAAAATAAGAATAGACAAACACATATTTGATCATTCAAAATAAGAAAAGACAAACACATATTTGATCATCCAAAATAAGAACAGACAAATACATATATGATTATTCTAAATAAGAATAGACAATTTTGAAAAAACACATATTTGAAAAAACATTTGATAATTGATAACTTGGCAACAATAAAAATTTCAATCTGGGCTTAGTAGGGAAACCTAAGCCCTTAAAAGAAACTAGCATCCCGATCGTTCCAATATATTTCTTATGGGGATTGTTTACTTTTCGCGATTTCTACCCCATAAAATTAGAATTTTGCAAAATCCTTTCTTAGTGCACACTTAAATGGTGCAACGAAGGTCACTGCCACTCAGGACATTGCCTTTTATACAGGGTGTCCATAAAGTCTCACCCCACCCCCCGTATGTCGAGAATGGCTGAAAATATAAGAAAACGCATAAACACGTATCCCTTAGATTTTAGGGGGATTCATTTTAGACTAAAATTTTTTTGGCCTTGGCCAGGCCGTTTAGGCTGGGCACCGACTGACTTCAAAATATTAAATGAGAAGTTATATCAAGTGACACCTTGTTTTAAAGGTCTCGCTGATTCAAGTTCATTACAGAAAACCAGAGCTCTCTAGGATCTACCGTTCACGAATTACAGGGTGGAACATGTGACCCATTCCCTTTGCGACCGCACCGAAATGGTAGGTAAAAATGCATAGAAATAAGTTTTTATGATCCCAAATAAGTAATTTAGTAAAAAAGATGGTTGCCCCGCCCACTTAGACCGCAGAAATCAAGCCTTCTTAGACCAAACCTATCCAGCTGTTTTGAAAATTTTGGTCTAAGAAAGCTCGAACTTTGCGGTCAAAGTGGGTCGGACAACCATCTTGTCGGAACACTATTTTTTACTAAATTACTTATTTGGGATCATAAAAAAATATTTCTAGGCATTTTTACGTACCATTTCGGTGCGGCTGCAAAGGGAATGGATCACATGTTCCACCCCGTGATTCGTGAACGGTAGATCCTAGAGAGCTCTGGTTTTCTGTATTGAACTCGTATTAACGAGACCTTTAAAACAAGGTGTCACTTGATATACCTTCTCATTTAAGATTTTAGCCAGTCGGGGCCCAGCCTAAACTGCTGGCCGAGGCCAAACATTTTTTAGTCTAAAATGAATCCCCCTAAAATCTAAGGGATACGTGTTTTTGCGTTTTCTTATATTTTCAGCCATTCTCGAGATACCGGGGGTGAGGTGAGACATCATGGACACCCTGTATATAAAGATAATAGTAATGTGCCCTGTTCAAAAAAAATTTTGTCTGAATATCTCGGATTACTCCCACAACGCTCCCAGTGAGTACTCACCATGTACACGGATCTCCATGAAATCCACTTGCTAAAATTATGTTACTAACATGAATGACTAGAGACCCAATAACTTGTTTTGATGTATCATAGAACCAAATAATCCAGGGCCGTCTTTCATATTTTGGTTCACAAAATCTCTTGACTGTAAAAAATAAAGAAAATACCTACTATAGAAATAATGTAAGCGGTCGCAATGAACAAATGAGGGCCAAAGGTTATCAATTTTGTTCGCAAATCATAGGTACAAGATTCGACATTGTATGCTGAATAGTAGTTATATAATTGAGTTAGAAACATAAGAAAATCCGTGATATCGCTCATGTATAATCAGCATAGATCAATATAGGTAGTAAGTCATTTAATTTTTAATGAAAAATAATGTTTGCAAAATTTTGACTAAAAATATTAACCACACTGAAATTTGAAAAAAAACGTCCACAATAACACTCTACAGTCTGTAAGAATAAAAAGGGATTCTCGACTAAACTTTTGGAAACAAGATACGTGCATAAAGTTGGAAGTAAACTACACCCAGTATATTGATTGAATAATAACTTATAGATATATTCTGTGCGGTATCAGTTGCATCATAATTATATCAAATATTAAACAATAAGTAAGTAATTCAAAGAACTCATCTTAAGAGTTCATCAACCGAAACGTTAAAATATTTAAGTTAAACAATATCGATTGTTTAGAATGAATAGGAAATTGCTATTGGCCGAAATCAATATCATTAGCCAATACCGGGAATAATCCTAACGGTCGATCTGAAGGAAGAACTTTAGATCAAGCGTCTATTGAAACAATTCTAATTCTGGGTTTCGACGTTACGACAACTTAAATTATTTTATAAATTATTTCCTGAATTTCAGAAAAGTCCTGAATTTCAATAAAGGCCATTTTCGTAAATTCTAATCATTAGTAATTTTCAACACTAACATCTTGTTGGTCTCATTTCTACTATGGTTTCCACTCTCAGGTTGGGGTCTATCTCAAAAAGGAGGTTATAGTAACGCTGAAACAGATAGACGGGGAACAACCTTTTCTATAAGAAAACCAGCTTCCCATACCAAAATATAACCAACAATAGGTAGCTACATAAAAAAAAAAACTTTGCCAATGTGACAAATGGGTTTATTATTTTACTGGCTAAAGTATTACACCCCCGCCCCACCAAAAAAAAATCTGGGGTGTAATTAGAACCTAATTTGACATACATACCAAATTTCAAGTCTCGGTCTGTTACCACTCTCCTTTTAGACAGGATTAATCAAAACCGCCAAGGGTATATTCGATTGCACCCAAAAGTTTCAGAGCTTACTAAGATCGAAGGTAAAATAATCTCCCATCCTCACCACTAGCTACTGGCAACAGATAATAACTTTGTTTTTGTAATTCATACTAAGGAGTACTTTCTTAGACATTAACTTCTTATCAATTTTACTAGCCTCATCAAATTGGACTCCCTTATCATCATCAAGTGTGAAACTATAAAAAATAACCTAAGTATTTTCTAAACTGACCTTCAATTCGGACAATCTGATAGATGCGGAAAAAACTCGAGTCAATTTAGTGCAAGGCTTTACTGATGTTTACGCTAGCTGTTGTTTTATTTTTGTGTTATATTTTAACGAGAAATATCTATACCTCAAATGGGTAAGATGTTCATTAGAGTTGACTAGTTTCATATCTCCTGAGTACATCCTGAGTACTTTGTTGATCGAAATCTCCGATAGACTCTAATTAACATACTTTTAATTTTTATAGCCAAATGAAGACAATATTCTATCTGCCTCATATATGTTTTTTGTTGGAAAAGATTTTCGGTACAAGACAAATACTATTAATTTTTTTTTTTTTTTAAGCAAGTTACAAACCTAAAATGTCGTTTAATATAATTTAAAAAGTCTTTTTAAACGTTTTAGGTGTGGGAGATTAATTAATTCAGTTTAATTTTATTTTAAAAAAACCTTTTCCTTCCGTATTTATTGAACTATTATTTGAATATATTGAAATATTTTGATTTCTCCAAAGTTTCGTCGATTCTCAAGCAATAAAATTGCGAATTAAACATTTAAAAGTGGGTTTTCTCGTATTTCCCACCATTTAATCGTGAAAATTAACCTTCTACTATCAATTAATCATATTTTAAGTTAGGTTAGTTACTCAGAAAAAAATTAATAGTATCTGCCTGGTCCCAGATTTTCAAATATTTTTTTCCATGGGAACCGTAAGTCTTTATTAATACCAACAAAATTGAAAGAACATTTATAATTTAGTACTCACATATTAAACAAGTAAATGCTAATCCAGCTAAAATAAATTGAAGTATCCATCCAAAAGATCCTATGAGAGCATCTTTTTCACAATGATGTTGTTCTGGAACTGACGTAGGTATGGGAATGACTGATGAGTTCTCCATCGAAGTTTATATTGTAATGAATTTGTTATATTCAATAATGAAGACAAAAAATAAGAAATTGAACATTCTAATTCATTATTAATAAATTAAAATTAATCTAAATCAAAGCCTCCTAGATTCTTTTAAATACGAAAACATGTTTTTTTTTAAAAAAAAATGCTACATAAAATTCAACATTATCAGGAAACAAGCGCTATCAAAAACAAAAATAAAATGAGCTTATCAGCAATCAGCATTCGTCAGGTGTTTGTTTTGTTTACTTTTTGAGTGCGGCATATGACAGAGAATCCTGGATAGGAAAAATCCCTTTTTCACAAATCCCACCACTTTTAATCCCATGATATCCTTAACATTTTTCCCTTTTTAAAAGTGTCGTGCATCAGCATTCGATACATACCTATTGTTGTGTATTGTGTAAACCTATGACGGTATCCACGTGCTATAAAATATGTACGCACGTGTGTCAATGAACGCCGATGAAGGGGTTCAGGGTTGAAAGAAAATATTGATAGATTTTGACAAAAGTTTACTTTTTGATGATTATTAGGTAGGTCCCTATAAAACAATAGGCACCAATAGTTTATCCATCCCTCATTATTCGTATATCTTAGAAGATCCCGCAGAGAAATATTGCAATATTTCTCCATAGTGCAGAAT
>JAAEEI010039797.1:30425-42620 GCA_012654025.1 Pachypsylla venusta
TTTTTTTTTTGGGGGGGGGGGTATTTTTTGCCAGAAAAATAATAACCCATGTGTCACTTTGGCAGAGTTTTTTTTACTCTGTTAATGCCGCTACTTGCCGCTACTCACGAGGCTGGGTACACCTCGCTATCACAAACACAAAGTCGAAAAATTTCCCACCCCGTCGGGGATTGTACCCGGGTCCTCCGAATACAATGCATTGCCAGTGTGACATCCCCCAGACCAGGAGGACTATCAAAAATTAAAAGGGAGCCAATTTACCCCTCCCCGGATCCAGATCCCTTCCTTGTGCGAATTCCATTTGTTTTTGACCTTTTTTATTTTTCATTTCAGGCTAAAATGGACGAACTCAATCTGTTCCGTGGTGACACAGTTCTTCTTCGAGGTAAAAGACGTAAGGAGTCTGTTTGCATTGTTCTGTCAGACGAGACATGTCCCGATGAAAAGATCCGTATGAACCGTGTGATGAGAAACAATCTTCGAGTCAGATTGTCTGATGTGGTGTCCTTACAGCCATGTCCAGGCATTGTTTATGGAAAAAGAATTCATGTCCTTCCTATTGATGACTCAGTCCAAGGCCTTACTGGGTAAGTGTTAGGAGACAGGAATGAAGGTGAAATGTAAGTCAGATTGACTGATGTGGTGTCCTTACAACCATGTCGAGGTATTGTTTATGGAAAAAGAATTCGTGTCCTTCCTATTGATGACTCCGTCCAAGGCCTTACTGTGTAAGTGTTAGAAGGCATGAATGAAGGTGAAATGTAAGTCAGATTGTCCGATGTGGTGTCCTTACAACCATGTCGAGGTATTGTTTATGGAAAAAGAATTCATGTACTTCCTATTGATGACTCCGTCCAAGGCCTTACTGGGTAAGTGTTAGGAGGCAGGAATGAAGGTGAAATGTAAGTCAGATTGTCCGATGTGGTGTCCTTACAACCATGTCGAGGTATTGTTTATGGAAAAAGAATTCATGTCCTTCTGATGACTCCGTCCAAGGCTTTACTGTGTAAGTGTTAGGAGGCAGGAATGAAGGTGAAATGTAAGTCAGATTGTCTGATGTGGTGTCCTTACAACCATGTCGAGGTATTGTAGCTTCCTTATCTCTATCTGACTATAATTTTGCTAGCTTTTACTCAGTGTTCTTGAAGTGAATGCTATTGGTTTTTCTGACCCATCAGGTAACTTGTGAGATAGGACAGCTCCTAAGTCCTACTGGGGAAGCATCAGTTGCCAAACATACTGGCAGGGTTGCATCAAAATGCATGAGTACCAAATCACTAGCTATTTCTTTCTTGACATTATGCCAAGTAAAAACTTGACCAAGACATCACAGTGTGAATGCTTCTTTATAATTACACTAGCTGTTTTGTAACCGTGCTTCGCTACGGTTACAAAATTCAACAACAATTCCGAGATTGCGAAATTAAATCTTCTCAATTTTAGATTTTTGGTGGAACCGACCCCGAGAGTGAACACGGCTCCTATTTATAAAATTTAATATTTTACTCAAAGATATTACTTTTTGCACTGCGGAACACCTTCGTATAAAATTTCAGCTTTCTCGCTCATCCCGGAGTGATATTTCTTAACTATGGGTTTTTGGAGGAACCGACCCCCAGAGTGAGCACCGCTCCCAGTTTGAAAATTCAATATTTTATTCAAGGATATGACTTCTTGTACTTCGGAATACCTTTGTATCAAATGTCAGCTTTCTCGCTCATTCTGAAGTGGTACCTACTTCTCAGTTTCGATTTTTTGGGGGTGAAAACCTGCAAAAGTCGGGGAAAAACCGGAAATTTTCAAATTTTATATTTTTTATGGGGTCCTTTTATATACTGGGGGTCTATTCTCGGTCATTTTTCGTTATCTCTTAGTTTGCCCAGAAAAAAAAATGCAAAAAGACCCGCTAAATAGCGTTATTTTTGGCGGTAACTTGCTCCCACTTGAACTTTAATTTTTTTCCTTTCTTATTACACACCTACATACTAAAAGGGACCTGTGTGCCAAATTTCAAGTCCCTATATTTAGCCATCATGGAGCTACGTTGATTATCAATCAGTCAGTCAGTATACCAACTGGGTTTTGCGTTTTTAAAGTATAGATAGTATTTTTGGCAAATGTTTTGTTTGAAATTAATATTTTGAACTCTTACATGTTATTCAAAAACTCTACTTTTCACAAATTTTCGTTTAGGGTCAAATGAAACACCTTTGCTTGCATTAATATGACTCATTGTGGTTTTCTTTTTCTCCTCCAGAAATTTGTTTGAAGTTTATCTGAAGCCTTACTTCCTCGAAGCTTATCGTCCAGTTCACAAAGGAGATCTTTTTATTGTGCGAGGAGGTATGCGATGTCATTCATTGTGAAGGCGATCCCATTAAGAGAGAGGTAAGACTGAAGCACAGATCGAACGCCTTACTGTATTGTAGCTGCAGACGCTGTCATTTATTGTGAAGGCGATCCCATTAAGAGAAAGGTAAGTCTGAAGCACAGATCCAACGCCGTACTGTATTGTAGCTGCAGACACTGTCATTCATTGTGAAGGCGATCCCATTTAGAGAGAGGTAAGTCTGAAACACAGATCCAGCGCCTTACTGTATTGTAGCTGCAGACACTGTCATTCATTGTGAAACGGATCCTATTAAGAGAGAGGTAAGACTGAAATAATTCGCTTACTGACTGAACGAAGGGGCTGTCCCAAATAAACTATCAAAATTTCCCGACTACAAATCCGACACATTCGGTCGAAAATTAGGAAATCTTGAACTCCACAGCCCTGACAGAAACATATCCCCAAATGGACCAAGAACGTCCAAATCGAATTTTTTGAGAGAATTAAATAAAATCAAATCTTCCAATTGTCTGAACGTAATGTATCTATGTCCATATACGAAAGCACTTTAAAAATGCAGTCTTATACATACGACCAGCAACAGGAAACGATAATGCGTTAATATTTCAAAACTAGGTATAATTGAAAAAATCCGTTGATATTTCAAGACCATAATTGAAAAATCCGTTGATATTTCAATGTCACAATTGAAAAAATCCACTGATTTTTCAACACCATAATCGAAGAATCCGTTCATATCTCAACATCACAATTGAAAATTCGTTTGATATTTCAACACCACAATGGAAAAAATCCGTTGATATTTCAACACCATAAAGAATTGAAAAGTCCGCTGAAATTTCAATACCATAATTTATTGAAAAATCCGTTGATATTTCAACACCACAATTGAAAAAATCCGTTGAAATTTCAACACCATAATTGAAAAATCCGTTGATTTTTTTTTTTTTTTTTTTTTTTTTTTTTTTTTTTTTTTCTTTTNTTTTTTTTTTTTTTTTTGCAGGAAGAAGAAGAAGCGTCTAACGCTGTTGGGTACGATGATATCGGTGGATGTCGCAAACAATTAGCTCAAATCAAAGAAATGGTCGAACTACCTCTTCGACATCCAAGTTTGTTTAAAGCCATCGGTGTAAAGCCACCGCGAGGTATTCTATTGTACGGACCACCGGGTACGGGAAAAACATTAATTGCTCGAGCTGTCGCAAATGAAACTGGTAAGTGAGGGTAACACAAAACGGTTATTAGTAGGTCTTTTGAATCATAATAGGACATATCAAGCCAGCACTATCCCCACACTTCTCACCAAGGCTCCCTTTAGTGGGCGTCTTTATGTAGATTTTCCCTCCTATACAAAAAAAAAGTAGGGAAACAATTCCTCTTGTCTAGTCGCTATCACACTGGCATTGCTCGCGAGGTACCCGGATTTTCTCGGCGGGGTAAAAAAAAAATCGACTTTGTGCGTGTTATTTTCGATGTGCACACATCCCTGTGAGGATGATTGACCTGTTGCTTAAATGTGAGTAGGTACTCTGCTAGTGGATCAAGATACAACTAGTGGATCAATATGATCAGGTGTTCACGTTTGTGTTCTAGTCATTTATAGAAAAAATATCTTAATCAAATTTAAAAAAAAAAAATTCTTCAAAAAACAAAAAATTGATACCCAAAATTTTCAAAATCGAAAAGCCCTTAACACCAGCCATAACATATCAAAATTTTACGTTTCTACAACAAACCGCTAAAAAGATAAAAATCATTTTNCCCCGGGGGGGGGGGGGGCAGCGTCCCAAAAAACTATACAGCAAATTTCCTTCATGTCCTAAACATGTATACCAAATTTTTTTGTCAAAATTGGATGAAAATTTTGACTTGTATCGCGTAACATACATACATATATTATGCAAGTGCATTTTGGGGTCCATACCGGAGTCAAAAGTGTAGTTCACTAACGTTCACAAATATTTGATTTGGTAGAAAATTGATAGGAGTACTTAATCTGCCTTATCTCCATCTCTCTTCATTTAAAACTCCCAATATTCTTCAGTCTTCAAACAGTTCAAACTCACTTCAAGTTCTGATGATGAGAGTACGAAGCTTGTCAGCTCTAATTAACATTTAATATTTTTAGAAATTTTGAAATATTGGAGTGTCTATAGATTAGAGAGGGAAAGATAGTTAGCTCAATTTAACATCTAATTAATTTTTAGTCAAGTGAAGATGTAGTACTTTTAACCTTCAATAAAATTAACATAGTTTTTCCTCCTGTGTGTTTTTTTAGGTGCTTTCTTCTTTTTAATCAATGGACCTGAAATTATGAGCAAATTGGCAGGCGAATCTGAAAGCAATTTGAGAAAAGCATTTGAAGAGGCGGACAAAAATTCACCTTCCATCATATTTATTGATGAACTGGACGCAATTGCACCCAAAAGAGAAAAGGTAAACAACACTTCCATCATATTTATTGATGAACTGGACACAATTTGTTCCAAAAGAGAAAAGGTAAACACTTCCGTCATATTTATTGATGAGCTGGACACAATTTGTTCCAAAAGAGAAAAGGTAAACACTTCCTTCCGTCATATTTATTGATGAACTGGACGCATTTGCACCCAAAAGAGAAAAGGTAAACACTTCCATCATATTTATTGATGAACTGGACACAATTGCACCCAAAAGAGAAAAGGTAAACACTTCCATCATATTTATTGATGAACTGGGCACAATTGCACCCAAAAGAGAAAAGGTAAACACTTCCATCATATTTATTGATGAACTGGACACAATTGTACCCAAAAGAGAAAAGGTAAACAACACTTCCATCATATTTATTGATGAACTGGACGCAATTGTACCCAAAAGAGAAAAGGTAAACAACACTTCCATCATATTTATTGATGAACTGGATGCAATCGCACCCAAAAGAGAAAAAGGTAAACACTTCCATCATATTCATGATGGACTCATGGAGAAGTCGAGCGACGTATTGTGTCTCAATTATATACACTTATGGATTTTTTTACAGACTCATGGAGAAGTCGAGCGACGTATTGTGTCTCAATTATATACACTTATGGATTTTTTTACAGACTCATGGAGAAGTCGATCGACATATTGTGTCTCAATTACTTACACGTATTCTGTCTCAATTACAGACTCATGGAGAAGTCGAGCGACATATTGTGTCTCAATTACACGAGCGACGTATTCTGTCTCAATTACTTACACTTATGGATTTTTTTACAGACTCACGGAGAAGTCGAGCGACGTATTGTGTCTCAGTTACTTACACTTATGGATGGACTTAAACAAAATTCTCATGTGATTGTGATGGCCGCCACAAATCGGCCCAATTCAATAGATGCCGCTTTGAGACGTTTTGGACGGTTCGATCGAGAAATAGATATCGGCATTCCTGATGCGACTGGCCGATTGGAGGTTCTTCGAATTCACACGAAAAATATGAAATTGAACGATGACGTCGATTTGGAACAGGTAAGGGGACGTCCCCCCGCTCCAGCTGCTCGCACTTCAATATGGGCCTGCTCCTCCGGGGGACATAAAGTTGGAGTCGCAAGCTGGACCGCATACAGAGGATTTGTACAGTAGTACTAACCATTGTCTAATTATACTTTGTAAACTGCCTTACTAAATCCCTTAAGGGTCTTGTTCTGCCAGCAGTAAGCCATATTATTATGGGGTCAAAATTTCATATGGAAGATACTAGCCCCGGCTGGGTTCAAACCCGCGACCCCTGGAAGTAGCTTTATAGAATTATATTCACTTATTTTCTAACTTCATCCTTTCTCAATTCTATTTGGGGCGGTTGTTTACCCTAATTCTACCATGCCACAAACTTTTATTCTGTGCCTACTCTCTTTAGTTGTATCCTTTCCTGACACAGTAACCTCACCTGCTTACGGTATCCATGCTTCCTACGTAGAAAATGCCATTTTCTTATGACTTTCCATCTTAGGTTTGAAGCAGAGTTTATTTTTAAGGGATACCTTTCCTCGGTGCAAGGTGTCTACCAGACTGGAAAACCTGGAATTGTCAGGGAATTTTAGGAGACTGGAAAAGTCAGGGAAAAAAGCCGAAAAAACGCCAAAAGTCAGGAAATTTTTCAAATTGAGTTTTTTTTTATCTCAATGGCCAATTTTATGCGTGAACCTGCTTTACCTGAAAAATTTCGCCTGCGGCGCTTATTATCGTTTTCCTCTAAAATTTTGGTATACATGTTTAGGGTATGAAGGAAATTTGCTGTATAGTTTTTGGGGTCCCTGGGCCCCACTATTGTGTTTTTTGAAGTCGGATGGGGGAGACAAAATCTTGAAAGAGTACTCTGGAAAATCTGGAAAAGTAGACTGAAAAACCTGGAAAAGTCAGGGAATTTCACTTTGACGATTTGGTAGACACCCTGTCGGTGGTTACATTCATTTTATCCCATACAAGTGGAAGATTAAAAAATGTTTTCACTTGAGTGGGATCTGATCGTGAGGTCATGAGTCATGAATATACATAGAATTAGTCACTGCAGTGGGATCTGACCGTGAGGTCATGAGTCATAGAATTAGTCTCTGCAGTGGGACCTGACCTTGAGATCATGATGCATCGAAGGCAATGTATGTTATAAAAAATGAAAATGGATATTTTTTGCGTGTTATTATATCACAATTTCGTCGACATTATAGACTAGGCAGTCACTTGAAGAGTATAGGCGGCTGTATGAAGTACGGGCAGCTTGTATGATGTATAGGCGGCTTGTATGAAGTATAAGCAGCTTGCATGAAGTATAGGCCGCTTGTATGAAGTAGAAGCAGCTTAGCTATAGTAATAGCGACAAGTAGTAACTATCATTATAAGAAAACTGTTANTTACCATAGCTACTCAATTGTCCTCAGGAGGCTGAGTTACCCCCAAACATAACCAGTTGTATGCTACTAAAGTTGTTAACTATCCTCATACAGCTATAATTATGCATCAATGCTAATACACCAAACTAATTTAACAATTACCTACTACTTGTCGCTATTACCATAGCTACTCAATTGTCCTCAGGAGGCTGAGTTACCCCCAATCATAACCAGTTGTATGCTACTAAAGTTGTTAACTATCCTCATACAGCTAGAATTGGTTTGGTTCATTTTTCTTTATTTTGATTTTCAGATAGCGGCCGAAACTCACGGTCACGTTGGAGCCGATTTGGCGTCTCTCTGTTCCGAAGCAGCTCTCCAACAAATTCGTGAAAAAATGGATCTCATAGATTTGGAGGACGATCAAATTGATGCAGAAATTTTGAACTCACTGGCTGTCAGTATGGAAAACTTTCGATATGCAATGGGAAAGAGCAGTCCTTCCGCACTCAGAGAAACAGTGGTTGAAGTGCCTAATATTACGTGGGAAGATATTGGAGGCTTGGAGAATGTTAAACGAGAACTTCAAGAGTTGGTTCAGGTAGGTTGATAGAACCGGTTGAAGTGGGAAGATATTGCGGGCTTGGAGAATGTTAAACGAGAACTTCAAGAGTTGGTTCAGGTAGGTTGATAGAACCGGTTGAAGTGGGAAGATATTGGGGGCTTGGAGAATGTTAAACGAGAACTTCAAGAGTTGGTTCAGGTAGGTTGATAGAACCGGTTGAAGTGGGAAGATATTGGGGGCTTGGCGAATGTTAAACGAGAACTTCAAGAGTTGGTTCAGGTAGGTTGATAGAACCGGTTGAAGTGCCTAACATTACGTGGGAAGATATTGGATTCTTGCAGAATGTTAGACGAGAACTTCAACAGCTTGTTCAGGTAGGGTGATAGAACCGGTTGAAGTGGGAAGATATTGGAGGCTCGGAGAATGTTAAACGGGAACTTCGAAAGTTGGTTCGTCCTGGAGCGTAGAATCGGCCATCAGACAGTTCTATGCAACCATTGAATTGATTTTCTACAAAAAAACCGTCAATTGAAATGTCATTTTTGTTTCTTCTTTGTTTTGTCCTCAGTATCCTGTTGAACATCCAGACAAATTTCTCAAGTTCGGTATGCAACCATCACGGGGCGTTCTCTTTTACGGCCCTCCCGGTTGTGGTAAAACACTTTTAGCCAAAGCCATTGCTAACGAGTGTCAAGCGAACTTTATATCTGTCAAAGGACCCGAACTTTTAACAATGTGGTTTGGTGAATCTGAAGCTAATGTTCGAGATATATTTGATAAGGTAAATATTTTGAACACGTGTCCATATAATGCGTGATCTATATCAAAGGTTCATCGAAACGGCCTCAGTAGCTAAGTTGGTTAAAGCGGTGGATTCGTAACCAGGAGGCTGTTGGTTCGAATCCAACTCCATCCCCCCTCTTGGACACAAGATTGAAAATAGAATCTTTAAAAGAGGGCGCCTATTAAAAATATATACATATGTATACAGGGTGTCCATAAAGTCTCACCCCACCCCCCGTATCTCGAGAATGGCTGAAAATATAAGAAAACGCAAAAACACGTATCCCTTAGATTTTAGGGGGATTAATTTTAGATTAAAAACTTTTTGGCCTCGGCCAGCCGTTTAGGCTGGGCACCGACTGACACCTTGTTTCAAAGGTTTCGTTAATACGAGTTCATTACAGAAAACCAGAGCTCTGTAGGATCTACCTTTCACGAATTACAGGGTGAAACATGTGACCCATTCCCTTTGCGGCCGCACCGAAAAAAAATTTAGTCTAAAATTAATCCCCCTAAAATCTAAGGGATACGTGTTTTTGCGTTTTCTATATATTTTCATCCATTCTCGACATACGGGGGGTGGGGTGAGACTTTATGGACACCCTTTATATTAAAAAAAAAAAAAAAAATGTATATAAATCAGAAATGTACCTATGTGTTAGTAGTAATAGTAGCAGCGGTTTTTCTCACGAAATCAACCGTTATTCCCATTTATAGATGCATGATTAATTAAAATTGTAGAAACAGATTGATATGAATTTATCGAAAAGATTTTGATGGCCCTTGGCTGGAACTCTGATGGTAGGCGTTTCAGGTTGTCCTGGTGAGTAGAACCGGCCATCATGAGGACGTACCTATGTGGTAGAGGTTGTCTGTTCCAATACCACAGCCCAAAGTGTAGCAGATAGCGAAAAATTGATGGGAATGAACATCCCCCCCAAATCGTCGTCTGCGACACCAGGAAAATTATCGAAACTCAAAATATGTCAAGCCCTTTTCGAACTTTTCGAGTTACAGCCAATTTTCTAATTTATTTACTAAAATCGGACAGTCATGGTATCTTAAATTTTGTCGCGACAACATAATAACTCAAAGCGAGAAAGTTATTTGGTGGCCGTTTAGTTCTTATTTTAGGACATTTTCTGCAAAGGTATGGCCAACCATGCCTGAGTTACGACGAAACCAGGAACGAGCAAAATAAAATTTAGAAAATACTTTTTTTAAAGGTTGCAATGTACAAGGTGCACACAAACCCTTACTCCCCCCAAATTTAATTGTCCTTGCAAAACGAAAGTACGGGTTTATGTCCACCCTCTATATTGCAAACTTTAAAATACCCCGATTTAAAAGTGTCGCCAGGGCCCTGACGTGACTCCATCAGTCTAGTCGAGTCTAAAGATGGAAGTTGACTAAAGTTTAGACTCGACTAGACTGAATCGAATGATTCGAAATTAGTTTCTTCATAAATAATAATTAATAGAGTTTTTGGTGTTTTGTTTTAATTTATTTTAAAAGTTAATATACTTATTATAGTTGTGGCAGCGAACGTGTTGAATATGTTCTTTAATGTCCAACACGCTTGCTGCCGAGTACACCGTCAATTCTATTATTTGTTGTGTTTTTCAGGCTAGAGCCGCCGCTCCTTGTGTGCTCTTCTTTGATGAGTTAGACTCTATTGCCAAGTCTCGAGGTGGAAGTGTTGGGGACGGTGGTGGTGCCGCTGACAGAGTTATCAATCAGATTTTGACTGAAATGGACGGTATGTGTGAACTGTGTACAGTTGTCTGACTTTTGATTTGGTCACTGACAAGAGAAAAAAAGGAATTTATTTCGAAAATATGGCGTGGTAAAGATATAGGACAATATTCTAAAACTCCACTTGATTGCGACTTGGAATGGTCACGAACACTTGAGTGTCTGATTTGTATTTTAAAAAATGTTCTGACCAAAAAAAATTACATGTTTTTTTTCTTTTCTTTTCTTAACGTCTAACACCTATTGGTCATTCAAGGCGGGGCTTTTACCCTGCATTCGCTGGAAACTTGCAAACCAGCTACCCACATTGACCACACCTAGTCTGGGTTGGGCCGGAAAAATAGCCAGAATCACGAAGGCGCGAACCCAGTTGGGCACTCACATAGAACAACCTCGCTGGATGTTACTTAACTTCAGTGATCTAACGGGAACTGGTGATTCAACATGCCATAGACGCTGGCTAAGGGTGAAGATTTAAATTCCTTATAATCTAAAAATATGACATATCGACTCCATTTATACAGGGTTGCTCGGGTTGCTCCGAAAAACTTATCTAAAATTTAAGAAGTTACAGAACTCATTATTTCCAACAATAATTACGCCTACATGTAGTTATAGTCCTTTTTTGCTTGGTTTTCAAGATGGCGGTCATTGTATTTCTCTCAAAACTAATTTCTTCTCTATACAAAATCACGTACAAGGTGTCCCATTTTATGTGACCACCTCAATTTATTCCGAAACTGTTGGAATCACAAAAAAAAAATATTCTGACCGAATGTTCATAAAAAAGAGGGGGACGTGTTATGATGACCTTGGCTAACTTGTCAAAGTTGTCCTTCAAGGTCAGATGAAGGTCAACTTCATTTTCTTAAATCAGAAAACTTGAATTTTATTACATTTTCGGATTCCCCATTAAATTCTACGTACATTTGACTATTCATTTCATGTTTCATTACCAATTTTGGGAATGTTTTTTGGTCTGACATACCCGTGTGGCATATTGAAATGTATTGCAAGAGTGATTTTTTTTTTTTTTATAAAAAATGAACAAACAAGTGAAAAAAGGAAACCATCATCGTATAGGAAATAGCGAGAGTTTCCATTCAACATCACTTATTTTGATTTGATTTTTTTAGGTATGGGCGCCAAAAAGAATGTATTTATCATTGGAGCTACCAATCGACCCGATATTATTGATCCCGCTATTCTTCGACCCGGCAGATTGGATCAGTTAATTTATATTCCCCTTCCTGACGATAAATCTAGAGAAGCTATATTCAAATCTAATCTGAGAAAGAGTCCCGTGGCACCGGTGAGTATATCTTATTTATTTATTACCCTCTTCCTGACGATAAATCTAGAGAAGCTATATTCAAATCTAATCTGAGAAAGAGTCCCGTGGCACCNTCACTTTGGAACCATCATGTTTAAATGTAATTGACAAATTTTGCTATACTTGGCCCCAAATCCGTCAGCGGCCCCGATTTATTTTTAGACGTAGGCCGCGGATAAACTTCAGGGCCCCCTAAATTTTGGCCTTTGTGGGGCGCCCCCCCACCCACCTTTACTGAGAGTGATTCTTTTGAGGCACAATGAGGCCTTTATTTTTGTAGTGATACTGCTGTAGTGGTGGTCTACAAATTACGGATCCTGTCCAGAAACTAAATGAATGTGATTTTTTTTGTGTGGGGGGGGAGAGATACTGTTGGGATTCCAGTTTTTTTTTTTTTTTTTTTTTTGGTTTGTANCTTTTTTTTTTTTTTTTTTTTTTTTTTTCATCATCATCATAGGTTAACAGCCATGGTCTGGTTTGCATCAACTCACCATGAGTTGTTGATACTTGAGAATCCTTACGGATAATGCAGTAGCTTCTCCTTCATCATCATCAT
>JAAEEI010039801.1:54960-68300 GCA_012654025.1 Pachypsylla venusta
GGATGAGTATTTCCAGAGTACAATAATAACATTTTTTTTCTTCTTTTTTTCAGGAACCTACTAATGATTTATTTCTTTTACAGATTTTGCCCCTGGTCCCTTAAGAATATCCTTTATTGTAATGTGTCGGAGGTTTGAGAAACCTCTGAAACACAATAAATAATAATAATAATAATTAGCCGAAGACAACACCACAAATCAGATGAAAAGAAGAAGATGGCTTGGCATCAGATGTCAAGGCCAAGTTTGTACATCTTCACAGTGAAGGTCATATCCTAACAGCGTCTATTATAAGGATGCTTATTTGTTATTTAATAGGTATACCGTGGATCGTGGACTATTCCACGTTGACATATTATAAATCCTATAATATATTATTATTGAAGCACGATTTGACTGATTAATTCGTTTTTAATGAAATATGTTAGTCGACCTAATTATGTAGCGATGATTTCATTAGCTGGCGTTGCTTCCCCATGAACATGTGATGCCAAAAACAGGGTTCAATAAATATTGTGTGCTGATATATTCAAAGAATCTTCCAGAAGTTTGTGCAAATTACATCCAATGATGAAAAGAAAAACTCTGCAAATGTGACACCTGTGTCCAATAAATATTGTGTGCTGATATATTCAAAGAATCTTCCAGAAGGTTGTGCAAATTACATCCAATGATGAAAAGAAAAACTCTGCAAATGTGACACCTGTGTCCAATAAATATTGTGTGCTGATATATTCAAAGAATCTTCCAGAAGTTTGTGCAAATTACATCCAATGATGAAAAGAAAAACTCTGCNATCGTACACAGGGGGGAAGCCACCCCCGAAAAAACAACAACAGCAGCAACCAAATTGGCCATTCCTCGCTAAAGAAGAACCCTATCCGTGTTACAAGGCCATACCCAGAGGTGTCCCCCCCCCCGAAATTTCAATCGTCATTTTTTAATGAAAATACTCTACACTTTGCATGTGACCTATAATATAAATGACCAATAATTGCAGCAACAACAGCAGTAGCAACAACAATAACAAAAACAACAGCAGCAGCAGCAGCAACAACAACAACATCAACAACAACAGCAGCAACAACAAAAACAACATCACCTTCCATGATAATCATTTTCCAGTGTTCATGCTGGTTGTCAATGCTTCGGACCCTCCCTCCCCCACCCCGAAAAAAAATCTTCGGTACGACCCTGTACGAAGATATACGAATAGGAAGTGTCCAATCTGTTGGTACAAACTATACTGCCTACACAATACACTGGAATGTGGACAGAGTTCAAATTTGGAATTCGCGAACATAACTGTTCTCACGTGCTATTGCTTGACAACAGCTTTGTAGTAAGAGTAATATCTACACTCATTATTACAGACTGTACCATCATTTCGGATAATAAGAGGAATAAATATTGATCAGTTGCTTTCTTCGAAATACTGCGTGTTTAAAAATTCCGAAACCACCTGAATATCTTTTGAACGGCTTTATGTGGAGTTTTGAAATTTTGCATGGTGTTATATCCCAAATTAAACCACTTGATGATGTGAACAATTTTTCAGGGACGGGTCCCATGTGGCCCCCAAGGGGTCCAACTTAAATACGAACTTGTGATATATTTTCAGAAAGACNTGAAATTTTGGTTGGTGTTATATCCCAAATTAAACCACTTGATGATGTGAACAATTTTTCAGGGACGGGTCCCATGTGGCCCCCAAGGGGTCCAACTTAAATACGAACTTGTGATATATTTTCAGAAAGACAATAGAATTAAAAGTACTTTTCAAAAAATTTCAGACGTCTAGCGTGTTTGGTTTCAAAATGGCGGCCATTTGAATTTTCCAAGACATGACTTCCAAGAGTGTCTAAAACTAGGCGAATTATTTGCAATGGGATATTGTATAAATACATAGGACACCAATGTCGAGGAACTTGTTTTTTTACACAAATTTTAGACATTTTAAAGCTCCACATAAAGCCATTCAAAAGATATTCAGGTGGTCTCGGACTTTTGGGACACTCTGTATATTTCTCAAGCATGATTTATCTATGTTTCCTTTGGAATTTCGTAACTAAAACGAAGATTTGCATTTTAGACTGCGGCAAATAAATTGAAAAAATCCGTTTGTATGGTTCATCCAGTCATTACCAGAATATACACACCCACACCGGAAATAATTTGGCCATAGAGTCTTATTTGTCAGCGACTATGCCTCGTTGAATACACCAGTTCCCGTTAGATCACTGAAGTTCAACACAATCTCCGTAGTACCATGTGGGTGTCCACGTGGGTTCGCGCCCTCGTGATGCTGGTTATTTTTCCGGCCCAACACAGGCTTGGAGAGGTCAATGTGGATAGCTAGTTTGCAAGTTTCCAGCGAATGGAGGGTGAAACCCCCGTCTTGAATGACCAATAGATGTTAAAAAGACGTTAAGCCAAATTAAAAAGAAAGGTATCTATGGACGTTGCTTAACTTCAGTGATCTAACGGGAATTGGTGTATTCAACGTGCCATAGACGCTAAATTGATACCCTGATAAGTAATGGTGAAGTGTATTTTAACTAGTACAGCTCCTTTAACTCTACTGGTCCGTTCTTTTGGAGCAAATTTAAAGGCGAGCCAACTTAGGATAAAAGGCAATTGCTTAATATTATAAGGAGTTCTCTTCTAGTATAGTGTGAACATGGGCATTTAAAGGCGCTGCGCTGGTAAAATTAGTCCAACTCGTAGAAACTATCATCTAAATAGGATGTACGGTATAAGTGGTGTGTCAAGCAAAATAGACTGCAGATTAGACTTAGACACGGAACCAAAGTGCTCTCTGATATAGCCACTTATTTACCTACTTATAAACAAGGAAAAAACAAATACACTGATTGGTTATTATGTGAGTCCGCAGATCGAGCAATTCCCATAAGAACCAGTATATTGGTTTTTTAGCTTATATAAACAATAAGTGATATGGGATATGATAGTATATATATACGGCTGTCTGAGAGCACCCTTAGGGACAGCCGGCTCATACTTACTGCATGCAAGGAAAAACAACTGTGCAATGAACCCTTGGCATTGTAACGAAAAAAAAATAACCCCCTCAAAATATTACAAAGGGTGATTCAGATTGTTTGTATCATGGGAATAGGAGTTGTAGAACATGAAAAAAGAATCACTTTTTACAGGTGTGACTTTTTTGTTTAGGGGTTAGTTTGGGAGTTTTCGCAAAAAACGTGATTTTTCTTTATGTACTCTAGAAATTGAAAATTTCAAATTGCCGCCATTTTGTTACATTTATTCGGAGCAAGTCAATGTGTAAACTAAATAAATTGCAGTTTAATATTAGCTTTTTAGATCATTTTAATTTTTAAAAATCGGACCATTTTTAAAGGAGTTATGAGCTTATATATAAAAAAAAAAATCACGTTTTTAGCGATAACTCCCAAACTAAGGCCTAAACAAAAAAGTCACACCTGTAAAAAGTGATTCTTATTTCATGTTCTACAACTCCTATTCCCTTGATACAAACAAGCTGAACCACTCTGTATTATACGTTTCAAAGTACATAAAATCTAAAAATTGAATTAAAAAAAAAATCCTTTTGTTTGCCGTAATGGGTACTTTTGCTACTTAACGGTGACCAAATTGGATGAAATTTGGTATATAGGTCCCTTCTAATTGCGCCTTGAAACTTTTTGGTACAACCAATTGTACTGTTGTCGGGTTTTTCCGCTTTTTAGCGGTTTTGCTGTCTAAAAAGAGAACAGATATAGAGCTAGAGATCTGAAATTGAATATGTATGTCAAATTTATTGTGTATATATGCCCCAGAACTTTGGAGGGGTGGTAATTTTTTTTTTTTTTAGCTAGTAAAATTATTAAGCTATATGTGTCCCATTTGCCAGAGTTTTTTTTTCTTTACAAATATTCGAAGATTTTTTTGCATATTATGTGTCATATGCTATGACACAAAATCAGTATAGTATCTGCGAGCACCATTAAATGTATTTCGAAGTGGAAAATCATATTCTTTGCGATGTTGTCCGACACGGTCCACACTTTCAACGTGTTTCTAAAATGTTTCTGAAATGTTCCATATTTTTGGAAACATGCAACATGTTGGACAATATTTGCAACATAAGTGTGGACCCTGCCCATGTTGTCCGACACGGTCCACACTTTCAATGTGTTTCTGAAATGTTCCATATTTTTGGAAACATGCAACATGTTGGAACTTTCAATGTGTTTCTAAAATGTTTCTGAAATGTTCCATATTTTTGCAAACATGCAACATGTTGGACAATATAAGTGTGGACCCTGCCGATGTTGTCCGACACTATCCACACTTTCAATGTGTTTCTAAAATGTTTCTAAAATGTTCCGTATTTTTGGAAACATGCAACATGTTGGACAACATTTGCAACATGAGTGTGGACCGTGCTTTAAGCCAAATAAAAAAAAAAAAGATCTTCAGTTTTCAGGTTTTGGCATTTTTTGTGTGACTATACAATCTCTGCAACGCTCCCTCCTTGTGCCTCATCAAATTTAATGAATGAGATCATTTTAATTTGTATTAAAATTCAATACAACCAACATTCAGGCCATCTTCCAGAAGCCATCATTAGCACATTCTATGAGAACAAAAATTCCACTTGATTATCTAACACATTTCCCCGCACGTCGATCTAGTCTCAAGGACCAAACATCTAGAGATCTAGAATATTTTTATTTTCACAAAACTATTTATTTGTATTTTAAATTTCTTTTGATGTTGTTGTGACTCCAGTCTGTATCACCCACGTGAACAAGAATTCTGTATTTTCCTTTTGGTTTATTATTTTCAATAATGAATAGTTTACTCTTAAAGATAAAAATATTCTATTCTCACTGTATTTTTTTTTATTTTTTTTTAGTCCCTCCATCCACCCCTAGTGGGCGATTGACTGGGGGCACCTGCTGGCGTTTGCCTCAATCCCCATTCTCACTGTACGGTAAATATATGAAATCCACTATGGATATTAATATCAAGGTTCCCTTTTTTTCAAATCTCAGTAGAGCAGCGACAGATCAATTCATTCCCAAGTTCCCCACCGTGCCAGGCCAGTCGACTGAGAACAGAATTTTCCTTCACGTCCAGTGTTGTTAAGTCCAACAGACCGTTTCGACGAAAGCTCAAAAGGCAGCCTCACTCGAAAATCCAACCACAGGGGATTAAGTAATATACAGGGTGTCCCAAAAGTCCGAGACTACCTGAAGAATATCTTTTGAACGGAGGCCAAAAAAAAAGAAAAAAAAAATGGCGGCCATTTAAATTTTCCAAGACATGATTTCCAAGAGTGTCTAAAACTAGGGGAATTATTTCTAAAAGTAGGCGAATTATGTCTAAAAAACAGGTTCCTCGACATTGGTGTCCTATTCAATTATTCAATATCCGATTGCA
This sequence comes from Pachypsylla venusta, assembly GCA_012654025.1. Lineage (NCBI taxonomy): Eukaryota > Metazoa > Arthropoda > Insecta > Hemiptera > Aphalaridae > Pachypsylla > Pachypsylla venusta. The sequence continues at coordinate 60,391 of JAAEEI010039801.1, forward strand.
AATATAATTCGCCTAGTTTTAGACACTCTTGGAAGTCATATCTTGAAAATTTCAAATGGCCGCCATTTTCAAATTATTCACGCTAGACGTGTAATTTTTTTTTGCAAAGTATTTTTAATTCTATTATGAAAATGTATCACAAGATGGGGGTTCGTATTTAAAAAACAAAAGTTGGACCCTCTGGGGGCCACATGGGACCCGCCCCTGAAAAGTTGGTCACACCACCATGACATCATCACAAAATTTCAAAACTCCACATAAAGCCGTTCAAAAGATATTCGGGTGGTCTCGGACTTTTGGGACACCGTGCATATTTCTTGTGGTTACTGAATCATTGGTTCCATGTTTTGTATTTTTGGTTTAGGTTCATACAGGTCATTTTAATTTAGGTATTCATAAATTTCCATTATTTCCTTATTTTGAATACCTAATTTTTTTTATTTTATTAATGCTCGTAGATTTGAGGGTTTAATTTCGGGATAGTCTGTTGAAAGGAAGTAAGTTCAGGGGAGCCAGGAATTCGATGAATCTTGGTTGGGGTCTCGTGATTTTGAGGTTGCATATTAGTTCCTGCATATTTCGAGAAATTGTTGTTGAATTCTCAATTTTAGATTTTTGGTGGAACCGACCCACAGAGTGAACACGGCTCCTATTTAGAAAATTCAATATTTTACTCAAAGATATTACTTTTTGCACTGCGGAACACCTTCGTAGAAAAATTTCAGCTTTCTCGCTCATCCCAAAGTGGTACTTCTCTATTCCAATTTTTTGGTCGTGAAAACAGTCCATAAATCGGCGAGACTATTTTTGGGGGGGGGTCTATTCTCGGTCATTTTTCGTTNGTCATTTTTCGAAAAAAAAAAATTGCAAAAAGATCCGCTAAATAGCGTCATTTTTGGCGGTAACTTGCTCTTACTTGAACTTTATTTTTTTTCATTATAAGTATAGATATTTTACAATGTTCCACCGAAGAAAACGTGATACAAGCATTGTTTTATAGAACACTCTCGATCGATCTGTTTGAAACTAAACTGTGAATGACGTCGCATCGTTTTAAAATTTCTACACCCAGTGCCGATCTCTAGGATCAATGTATAGAAATTGACAAAACAATTTTACACTCTTTATTTTAATTGAAATTTGAACAATAGGTACAAAATAATGTGGAGCACACCCACTTCATGTTGAATAGGGTCTACAAGTTAATAAAAAAATATTCATTTTTCGAGAGGATTTGCAAAAATCTTCGCGGTTTGTACTAATTATTCCTCAACTTTACCGCCACAGTTCCGGTGTTAAGTTTTGCTTATGTAATAGAACTGATGATTTGCGAACCGAGGAGTTAATACTTGGATCAGAGACACCCGACTCAAATGATTATACAATTCTATAGAAAAGGGTTCCAAATACAAAGGACGAGTAAATGAAAGGGGGGGGGCAAGGTTATTTTTTCGTGACGATTCCAAAGCTTCACTTAGTTAGCGTCTATGGCACGTTGAATACACCAGTTCCTGTTAGATCACTGAAGTTAAGCAACGTCCAGTGAGGTTATACCATGTGAGTGTCCACGTGGGTTCGCGCCTTCGTGATGCTGGCTATTTTTCTGGTCCAAACCAGGCTCGATGAGGTCAATATGGGTAACTGGCTTGCAAGTTTCCAGCGAATGAAGGGTAAAACCTCCGTCTTGAATGACCAATAGATGTTAAAGAGACATTAAACCAAATTAAAAAAAAAAAAAGCTGCATTATTGAAAGTAATAATAAAAAGGGATTGAAAAGGGATTTTTTACGAAATGAAATGAAAAGGGATTTTTTTTACTCAAACACGTCAGGGCAATTGCGTAAGCAAGGTAGCATAAAAAATACGTCAAAAAGTAGTAAGTACTGTTGATAGGGTTTTCTATTAAGCTGGGAAATCCCCAGCATAATTCTGTGGTAAACACTTAAAGTTGCCATGTACCTATTTCCTATTTGTTTGACTATTAACTGAAGGCAAGTAGGTACTAACCAGAATATTGTTTTCTTGGCATTTAAAAAGTATTATATTCATAATCTTAATCCCCCCAAAAAACCACTTCGCGGTAAAAAGTTCCCGCCAAGTTCAGAAATTTGTGTGTACCATGTACCATGTAGTATGAGGGGTTGTCTGTTAAAATACCATAGCCCAAACGGTAGCAGATAGCGAAAAATTTATGGGAATAGACTTCCCCAAAATCATGATCTACGTCTCCAGGAAAATTATCAGAACTAAAATATGTCAAGTCGTTTTCGAGTTACGGCCAAATTAATAGTTTATTTACCAAAATAGGATAGTCACGGTCCGATATCTTAAAATATGTCGCGACCAACATATCAACTCAAAGCGAGAAGGTTTTAGGTGACCATTTAGTCCTTCTTTTAGGACATTTTCTGCAAAGGTATGGCCAGCCATTTCAGAGTTACAGGTTCTAAACCGGGAACGGGTAAAATAAAATTTAGAAAATACTAATAGTCCGAATGGCCGTGCCTCTGAGGCGGCTGGCAAAACGTTTAAATGTTTGGTTTTAAAGGTTGCAATATACAGGCTGGGCACAAACCAATACCCCCCCCCCCCCCCCAATTTCCATTGTCCTCGAAAAACAAAAGTAGCAATATATTAATAATCGTAGCGAAGCACGGGCGAAACAGCTTGTAAGTCCATAAGTTACAGGGCCTCCGCTAGGACTTCTGAGACATACTGTATACATACCGAAGATTATTTCCTTGATGAGATAGGAGGAAGAGAATTCAAAGTCCATAAGTTACAGGGCCTCCGCTAGGACTTCTGAGACATACTGTATACATACCGAAGATTATTTCCTTGATGAGATAGGAGGAAGAGAATTCAAAGTCCATAAAAACCTAAATGCAATATCTATTCACCGAAATATTATGAAGGTAACAGCAACATTAAAACATAACATATTCTGGGAACTAACATATTGCAATCAGTGGTGATTGTTACTCGATCGTTTACAGGGGCTTATACAGGTGATCAGATGACCATAAATCAAGCGACCAGACAATCATTAGGAGACACATCAAGCGACCAGACAATCATTAGGAGACACATCAAGCGACCAGACAATCATTAGGAGGCACATCAAGCTACCACACAATCATTAGAAGACACATTAAGCTACCAGACAATCATTAGGAGACACATCAAACTACCAGAAAATTATTAGGAGACACATCAAGCGACCAGACAATCATTAGGAGACACATCAAGCTACCAGACAATCATTAGGAGACACATCAAGCGACCAGACAATCATTAGGAGACACATCAAGCTACCAGACAATCATTAGGAGATACATCAAGCTACCAGACAATCATTAGGAGATACATCAAACTACCAGACAATCATTAGTAGACACATCAAGCTACCAGACAATCATTAGGAGACACATCAAGCGACCAGACAATCATTAGGAGACACATCAAGCTACCAGACAATCATTAGGAGACACAATAAGCTGCCAGACAATCATTAGGAGACACATCAAGCGACCAGACAATCATTGGGCGATTCTTTTCCAACCCAAAACATTCAGACGTTGATCATAACACACACACATTACACACACAGATAAAAAACAAACAAGTAAGATTGGCAAAGCAGCCCAATTGCGGGAAAATAGTTGATTGGTTTACTTGGTCTGATTTGCTCTCCTGGCTCCTGGTCCACTAATCATCATCCGTCTATCTCCTATTATATACAGCGTGGGGCAAAATTTTGGAAACCCCTGAATATCTTTGGAAGGGCTTTATGTGTGAATTTGAAATTTTGCACGGTAAACTAAGGTTACAAAACCTTATTTTAGAGTGGGGCCAAATTTCAGTGCCGGTCCCCATTTCGTGGCCAGGTGGGGGTGGCCAAGTAAATTTTCTTAAATTCGATCCCCCACTTTCACGATACATTTTTGAAAATGTCTTTAAATTACAAGTACTTTGGTACAAATTTCAACTTTTTATCATTTACCGTTTGCAAATGGCGTTCAGTTTTGTACAAAGAAATGCCTTAAGGATCTCAACTCGGTAAAAATAATGGCCAGTATTTTTTTTTCTTTCGTTTGGAAAAGTAAATTTCCTCTTCTCTATTGAGCACAATTCATTTTGAGTCAATCTTTGGTTGTTTCTCGACTTTATATGTTGGCTTATTTTCAAGTTTCGCTAATTAGTTATGTTGTGAAAGAGGGATCACTGTTCTGATGATTCGTGGTATTGGGACCTCTTCAAATATGTATCGCAAGAGGGGGGTTCGTATTTAAGAAAAATGACCTGGCCCCGACATGTGTTCCGGCCCTCAAAATTGCCCTTACTCTAAAAGAAGGTTTTATAACCTTAGTTTACCGTGCAAAATTTCAAATTCACACATACAGTGGTTAGTGGTGTAGTGGTAAGACGCTCTGACTGGTAAACAGTAGGGCGTGGGTTCAAACCTAGTTAACCCATGGAATTTTATCCTCATAAATTTGAGATATTTACCAAATAATAATGGCACCCAAAAAACTGCCGTTGTAAAGGGACTCTTCAGTCCTATTCGGGCAATATAAATAAAGGGACTATTTATAAAGCCCTTCCAAAGATATTCAGGGCTTTCCAGACTTTTGCCCCACCCTGTATTACTCTCTTTAATGTATAGTAAAAACCCATACACTAACTAGGTGTGTCCGTGGAGAAAAAAGGGCGGAGCCATCCGCTTCACCTCGAATTTTCGGGCACGACATAAACTTTAGCATATTGCTCCATTATTCCGTTAAGACAAGATTTTTTCAGAATACCGCACCTTTCTTGATTGCATCATGCCTGGAGGAGTAGAGTAACAAAAGTTTGCAGTTTGTAGGGAGTATAAGGGTACGCTTCGCTCCGCCCAATTAAATCATTCAACCTGTTACGTTAGTTGCCATCGTACTGTTCTTTTAAAGAACATTCAAGATTTGCGCTCGCCACACATCCAGTATGCAATGTCCTCCACACAATAATGTTCCTATACAAAACAGATTGATGTTTATATTGCGATTTAGTTTTCAGGCCATGCTTGAAAAATAATCCAAGTTCCATTGACATGCTTGACTTCTCAATTATAAAGCGATTTACATGATGCGCAACATAAATCAGTAAAACACATTCTTCTAATTTAAGGTGGAATCTGAAAATCGGTTAACTGCAAATAAGACTCGCGCATAATCGGTTCAGTACAGTCGACCCCCCCCAGATATGTCTTTTAACACAAGCGAAACAAAAAACTAAACGCATTGTCATTTTTTATAAAGAAATTGACATTTCTACCCAGGAAGCTGTTGGTTGAAATAAAAAATGTACCTAAAATTAAACATTAACACGGGGGACTACAATATGGCAAGCATATACAGTTGTCCCAGAAGTCCTGCCCGGTGCTCATAACTTTTGAACAGCTTGGAATTTTTGACTTCTGTTTGTTTCTAGGGATAGTAAAGGGCCCATGGCCATTCGAATGGTAACATCAGTATCCAGGTTCGAATCCCGGAAGTGGCTTTTTTTGACACAAAGAGTCGATTTCTCGGAAAATTTAAATGGAATGGTATAAATATTTTTTTGAAAAATAAAAGTGTCAATAAAATAAGGAATATCTCCATTTTTGTTTTTTCAAAAAAATAATCAGGGGTGGAGCCAGAGGGGTTCAAAACCAAAACATGTTACACCCTGTATAAAGAAAACGGAATATTATATTGATGTAAAAATTCGTTAAGAGTGGCTCAAAAAAGGTTTTCTAGTAATAAAAATGACAACTTTTAAATTTGATCAGTGCCGTAGGTTTTGGGAAAACCAAATCTCGTATTTCTACCAGAGGTTAAAATGACGACTTTTGGAAAACGGCCATTTTGGTATAGAAGGTCTGAAGTAAGTATATGATTTAAGACTTAAAATGAGGAGTGGCCTCAATAATGAACCATTTTAGCAACAAAAAAAAATTACTAACTCTCACACTCAATCACAACAGGGTCGTATTAATGTGAAGATTTCAATAGAAAAACTGCATATTAAGAACACTTAAATTAATATGCAGTTTTTCCATTGAAATTTTCTCATTAATATGGCCCTGCTGTGAATGAGTGTGAGGGTTAGTAATTATTATTTTTTTTGGCTAAAATGGTTCCTTATTGAGGCCACTCCTCATTTTAAGTCTTAAATCATATACTTACTTCAGACCTTCTATCCCAAAATGTTTTCTAGTAATAAAAATGACAACTTTTAAATTTGATCAGTGCCGTAGGTTGGGAAAACCAAATCCAACAATCACCCTACCTCCAAAAACATTTACCATTGGTTTTGGAGGTAGGGTGATTGTTGCCTGGATGAGTATTCCCGGAATACAATAATAACTTTTTTTTTTTCTTTCTTTCTTTTTTTCAGGAACTACTTCCGGGATTTGAACCTGGATACTGATATTACCATTCGAATGGACATTGGCCCTTTTCTATCCCTAGAAACAAACCGAATTCCAAAATTCCAAGCGGTTCAAAAGTTATGGGCACCGGGCATGACTTCTGGGACATACTGTATTATACGCTTAAAAGCTTAAAACAAAGCTTATATTGACCTGCTTTACAAGGCGCCATAGCTTAATAATAAATGGCAATTCTATGAATTCAAAGTATCAAAAATTTTCCCTGGGTTCTAGATGGTTTTGCCGTCAATTTTTGGATATCTTCCCACCGTTTTGACAAATACTTGTAGATGACCGAACGAAGTGGAGGTCACCAAATTTTCCCTTCGTTTGTCTGCTTGTCATTTTGTACCACGGAAACTCTCGAACGCAAATCTGATTCGCGTTTTAAATTGTAAGAACAATGTCCATTGGACATTTATTATATTCACCAGGGGCCTAACGGTGGCCTGTTTAGGTGAGCGAGCTCTATAAAGTTCATATAATTACTAGCGATACAAACATAAAGCTATTGCTACGTTGAGTTTTATTAGTAGCTAGCTGTTTCGCCCGTGCTTCTCTACGATTCTTATATTGCTATTTTTGTTTGTCAAGGACAATAGAAATGGGAGGGGGGTTTATTAGTTTGTGTCCACCCTCTACATTGCAACCTTTAAAAACCAAGATTTAAACGTTTCGCCGGGGGCCTTAGAGGCATGGCCGTTCTGACTTTTTGGTAAAGGATTCAAAACCAATCATCGCTTGATAGGTCATCTCATTTAAGATTTTTGATCTGGCCGCAACCGAATTTATTTGGACCCAAAATTAATCTACCCAAAAAAGAGGTGACCCATATTTTACCGCTTGGCGATATTTTGAGTGGTACTCAATATACTGGTGGTGGGGTGAGACTTTTGGCCCACCCTGTATAACAAACTACACTATGGTGTATGCATGTTGAAAGAAATATGACGAAAGGTTTTGTGATTTGACTACTTCAAGATTCAAAAATTTTCAGTTTAATCAGTCAATATTGTGGGCACATTATAATTATTTCAATTTCGATATTCAATTTAATTTGACTTTGCTAAATTGTTTGTTCAATTCCATTGGCAGATATTAATTATTCAGGTCAATGAAATTTCAAACCCATTTTCTGATGTATCATTCATGATGTTCATTACTATTGAGATGATGAGATGTACATCACAATCTGCGCAGAAGATGATTAATTATTTTGAAAAGATTTATACAGAGTGCCTCTAATAAAGATATACAAAGATATAATGCAAGCAAAAATGAAAAGGCATTGAAAAAAATGTTCTAATTTCAAACGTAGAATCTTAATCGATATATAAGACTATATAGACGATATATAAGCTGAGTACCCGAAAACCCGAACTTCGTTTCGAGAAGATGAGAGAAAAAAATGATAATAAATCTGACTCTTCATCTATCTATGGCAAGCATATACAGTTGT
>JAAEEI010039801.1:124821-139756 GCA_012654025.1 Pachypsylla venusta
ACCCCACCCCAAACGATTTCAGAATTTTAGTCTGATTTCCTCACTCTCTTCACCAACACGCAGTCTTGGTGGGGTACCTCGGTTCGTTTAACCACTAGGAGATAGGGACCACTCTGTTCTACTTTAGCGGTTCATAAATTCATTACGTTTAATAATGATCAGAGGGGAAAACATATACCTAGCGTTAATAATAAATCAAACGTTCTCCTTGATTGCAAGCGTCGAAATGAAACAATAAAAATATTTCAACTCAAAGATCAAAATAAATGAGCGACGCTCGGAGAAGAGTCCGCAAAGATATTTTCACGAACGCAGCACTGAAATTTTTAATGAAAAATGTAAACAAAGAGGGGAGCCTGATGGTGGTAAATTTTAATTTCTTTTTTTGAAAATTTAAATCGATTTTTAAGTGGCGATAAAAACATTTTAAAAGAATGAAAACACTATGAAACACCATAATCTATACTTATAAAACGCAATGCCCAGTTGGTATACTGACTAACTGATAATCAACGTAGCTCCACGATGGCTAAACGTAGAGACTTGTTAGATATAAACCATCAATGATATACAAAAAACTAATATTTATGTAAGTAATAAACGAAAAAAATAAAAAATTTAAAAATGCGTCCATTGAGGAAAAAAATAATGTCCGCCATTCCAAAGAGGTGTTCTAAGACCCTAATTTTACAAAAAGTGTCTAACGATTTTTGTATAGAGCTTACATTTGCCCACTCTGTGGGCATCGAGTTGGACGATTCTTTAAGAACAAAAACTTGATAAAAGCCAAATTTTGTGCGAACCCCGGCTTGACTTCCGAACTCGGCAATTTTGCTGACTTGGCTATTTTGGTATCTTTTTTGATTATCATTATCCATCCACTCCTGGAGGCTAATAAAATTGACATGGCCATGGGCAAGAGATTTTATTCTTCCGGCCAAAGTCATATGTCTTGTGAGACGTCCAATGTTGAGCTACACTTAACATTATTTGTTGTATCCCGTATAGTGTAGATTATAAAGAATGAATCTCGAATTTCATGGTTGGTTAAAATGAAGCCCGACCCCGCCTCGTCAGGAACAATTCATTTAACTGATAACACAAGTAAACTATGATAGCTATCAGAGAACACAGCGTTTGTTGCATCATTACAAACCGCAAATATGCATTTAATTCATTAGAATACGCTTTGAGTGGCGGTCCATCATATCAGGTGTTTTATTCTAAACAAATAACTTGTCATCATATAGGCTAACAGCCATGGGGCTGGTTTGCAACAACTCGCCATGAGTTGTTGATACTTGAGAATGCTTACGAATAATGCAGTAGCTTCTCCTTGCCCTCTGCATGGGTAATGGAAAGGATATCGTTTCCAACCCCGTCCTTAGTCGCCTTTTACGACTGGCATGGACTTCGGTGCCTTAGAAGCATTCTTTTTAAGTCCCTCTATGCACGGAGGGCATAGGAAGGATATACTGCAGTAGCTCCTCCTTGCTTTCTGCATGGGTAATGGAAAGGCTATCATTCCCGACTCCTTGTATCAATGAACTATTATCATGAAAGAGATTGGGAATATGTGCCCATTTTCATTAAAATCGATTAAGCCTTTTAGCACCAAAATTTCTTTGGATTCTTTGGAATCGACTCTCAAACTTCGATATTGCTATTACATTTCAAGGAATACAGAAATCAAAATAGAATTAAAAAATGGTAGCAATTGGATGGAGCTAACCCAATATCGAGAAAGCCGAAGAGCGCTAATCCATGGTTTTGAGCCCATGTGGCCTGTTGGAAACTATTCAAAAATGATCTTGAGTCAAATAATAGTTTTAAAATTAAAACATATTTTAAGATTTTGGAGCTAAACGGCTTAATCGTTTAAAAGAACGGAACGGTGTTTAGATCACCAAGGCAAGCAGGTGGGGTCTGTAAAAAAGAGCCAAAAAACTTATACGTGATTTTGTGGATGTAAGTAATGACTTTTGGGAAAACCACAAAATGGCTGTCATCTTGAAAACCAAAAGCGGACTGTGCATGTGGTTATACAGGGTGTCCCAAAAGTCCGAGTCCGCTTGAATATCTTTTGAACAGCTTTAGGCCGCCATTTTGAATCCAAACACGCTAGATGTGTAATTTTTTTTGCAAAGTACTTCTAATTCTAATGTCTTTCTGAAAATGTATCACAATTTGGGGTATAATACCATGCAAAATTTCAAAACTCCACATAAAGATGTTCAAAAGATATTCAGGCGGTCTCGGACTTTAGGGACACCCTGTATATTGTTGGAAATGATGCATGTGGGAATATATAATGTTGGAAATGATGTTGTGTTCTATAATCTTCTAGATTATTACTAAGTTTATCTGAGCACCCTCTATAATTAATAATAATTTATATAATTCCAAGTAGTAGACCGAATGCATCTTCGTTGACCCAGCCAGAAAGTCAAAGCAAACATGTTTGTGTACAACGTATTTGAATCTGTTTGATCTTTCAACCTTGCACTTGCATAACAACAACAATAAATATTTACAAATAGTGGCTCTTCCCCCTGAGGCAGATCTTGTAGAAGGCATCTCTCTGCATTGACCTTGGTTGGTTATAAAAAATTCCCTTACACCACAAGAACCACGCAATGAGGAAACAAAGTTCTAAGAGAGACAAACAAATAATGGAATTGGGATTTAAATATTGCGGCTAGGGATGGGATTTTCGACTTTAGACATCGAGGAATGGGATTTTCGACTATTGCGGCTAGGGATGGGATTTTCGACTCACAAATATGAGTCGACTCTCGATCTCGATTCTCATCAAGTGACAATTTTCAAAAAACAAAAACTCCTTATTTGATTAGAAAGACATAATAAAACCAATTGACAAAAGGGGCATCTACCAAATAAACGTCCCCAACTTCGGTGAATACATTAAAAAGACATCACAATCAATCGTCACCAGAATAAAAGAACATTTTCCTTCAGTAAACAACAAACACCCGGAAAAATATTTCTCCCTTTATTATCTTTATCAGTCAACAAAAAAAAGCTAGGAACCATTCCCTTTCTCTTATTTCGTTGATAGGAACCTTTCCCTTTATCTTGTTTCCTTGATAGGAACCTTTCCCTTTCTCTTATTTCGTTGATAGAACCTTTCCCTTTATCTTATTTTGTTTATAGGAACCTTTTCCTTTATCTTATTTCGTTGATAGGAACCATTCCCTTTATCTTGTTTCCTTGATAGGAACCATTCCCTTTCTCTTGTTTCGTTGATAGTAACCATTCCCTTTCTCTTATTTCGTTGATAGTAACCATTCCCTTTATCTTATTTCGTTGATAGGAACCATTCCCTTTCTCTTATTTCGTTGATAGAACCTTTCCCTTTATCTTATTTTGTTTATAGGAACCATTCCCTTTCTCTTATTTCGTTGATAGAACCTTTCCCTTTCTCTTATTTTGTTTATAGGAACCATTCCCTTTATCTTATTTCGTTGATAGAACCTTTCCCTTTATCTTATTTCGTTGATAGGAACCATTCCCTTTATCTTGTTTCCTTGATAGGAACCATTCCCTTTCTCTTATTTCGTTGATAGTAACCATTCCCTTTATCTTATTTCGTTGATAGTAACCATTCCCTTTATCTTATTTCGTTGATAGAAACCATTCCCTTTATCTTATTTCGTTGATAGGAACCATTCCCTTTATCTTATTTCGTTGATAGGAACCTTTCCCTTTCTCTTATTTCGTTGATAGGAACCTTTCCATTTCTCCATCAGTTACATCATATAATCGTAAATTCAGCAAACATTTGCTTTTCTCTTATAACTCTTTTAATTGCAAACACTCTGCTCCCATTGCACTCTCGTCGATGAGTCAGCAAAAATATGCAATGTAAGTATACCTACATAGCACCAGCAATGATTATGCTAATACTAATTTAAATAAATTACCTCGTTGAATTACTTTTTATTTTGCAAGTAATACAAGCTCAATTATGTAAATAGGGTTATTGTGATATTGGTTTTTATGCGATATCCGATATCGATATTTTTTCCGGTATCGATATCGCAATATTATCGATAAGGAAATATCTATATCGGCAATATCGAAAAATATCGGTTCGGATCCCACAGTTTAAAAAGTTATGATGTGAGAAATTGAAGCTTAATTTAAACTTTGCTATTAGCCAACGATCATACCACGTTGTATACACCACTTCCCGTCAGATCACTGAGGTTAAGCAACGTCGAGCGTGATCAGTACTTGGATGGGTGACCGCTTGGGAACACTACGTATTGTTGGCAAATTTTTCTGGCCCAACCCAGGCTGGGTGAGGTCAATGTGGGTAACTGGTTTGCAAGTTTCTAGCGAATGGAGTGTAAAACCCCCGTCTTGAATGACCAATAGATGTTAAAGAGACGTTAAGCCAAATTAAAAAAAAAAAAACTTTGCTATAGCTAAAAGGGAAGAAGCTAATAGAATAATTTCCACAATCCTCTGATAAGAAGAACTCCAATAAAAAGAAATTCAATGAATTACTCAGCGCAAAAATGATGAATATTTGGCACCTTTTTAAAACACAAACTATACGAACAAAAATAATAGAACACAATCCATCGGTGATTAATTGCAAACCAGAGTAAGGCTAGGTTCATATGACCGCGCAGTATCATATGAAGAAATCGATACAAGTTTGTAGAACTAGTACCGCGACATTTTTCTTCCGATATTATCGAATCCCTGATATCGATATAAATATCGGAAATATCGAAAGGAAATATCGATATTTATCAATATCGATAATATTGCAATATATGTACCTAAATCACAATAAAATTTGAAACACGGCGAGACGAGCCCTTTGATGATTTAATTATCTCACAAAAAACAAAAATGTAAGAGAGGCCAAGTTCCAATGCCCAAAAAGTTCTGCCTTTAAAAGTACTGAGATCCAAAATGAAGCCAAGCTTTTCCATTAATGGCCAGAAATAAATGTATCTGAAATTATATGCCCAGCTTGTTTCCAAATAACCGCAAATAATTGTATCTAATGATCTAAATTTTCGGATGTCCAACTATCAACGAATGGAGGGTGAATATTTATGTTCTTTGCAAAAAATTAGTGAAAATTTTTACATTTACTTGGCAAGTTGTTGTGTGCGTTTGCATAAAACTCAAGCCACGAAACTTTCCAAGTAGATGTGAAAATTTTCACTAATTTTTTGCAAAGAACATAAAATTTTCATTTTTTTGATAGTGTGTGACATTGGCAGATTTTTTTTTTATTCCATTCTCAAGCAAGCTTGAGAATTAAAACATTAATGAATTAGTGAAATCGTCGTGTCCATTGGTAACCACATGTAAGAGACATATCCAAATAACTTGTTTGTTGTTTGCTGCTAAAGTTTTTTTATCTTTACAAAATGGACTCCCAGGAAAGCATGTCTATCACAACAATACAAGGTAATTTACAAAAGGAAAAATTCCTTGCATCGATAACAAAAATGGTAAAACCAAATTGTATAGGAACAACTGTGATTCTATGCATATTACCTTATCAATAAGTTCTTGGGATGCAACACCTTTTGAGCAGAAAACATTCTCACAAGCACATTGTTATACAGCCAATTTGGTAAAACCCAACAGCTGTCGTTAGGCACACCCATTGTAGTACCTTATTGATAATTTTAGAGATGACTATCATAATAATTTTTGCAATGATGCATTCATAAACTCTGAGTACCACAAAATACTGCGTATCCCAAAAGTCCGAGACCATCTGAATATCTTTTGAACGGCTTTATGTGGAGTTTTGAAAGTTTGCAATGCATGGTATTCCCAAATTAAACCACCTGATGGTGTAACCAATTTTTCAGGGGCGGGTCCAATGTGGCCTCCAGGGGGTCCAACTTTTGTTTTTTAAATACGAACCTCCATCTTGAACTCACCGGCACACTTTTTCATATGTTTCAGGGGTCCTCAAAGGCCTTCTTGATACGGTCTTTGAGATCTTCGAGAGAGACAAGTGGGGTTTCGGTAAACAGGCGACTATAAATATCCCCATAAAAAATAGTCACATGGAGCCAAGTCCAGTGAGCGGGGACACCATTTCCGAGGACATCTTCTACCTATCCAGCTGTTTTGAACACTTTAGTCTAAAAAGGCTCGAACTCAGCGGTCGAAGTGGGCGGGACAACCATCTTGTTGGAACAGTTTTTTTTTTTTACAAAATTACTTATTTGGGATCATAAAAATTTATTTCTAGGCATTTTTACCTCACATTTCGTTGCGGCCGCAAAGGGTCCATTGTCACATGTTCCACCCTGTAATTCGTGAACGGTAGATCCTAGAGAGATCCTAGAGATCCAAGCAAAAAAAAGATATATTATGTCCAGTGGTATTACATATGTATACGTAGAAGTAACTAGATACATAATTATTTACATAAACTTATTTAGCATAAATTCATTGCAGAGAATAATGCAAAGAAGGTCTTCATCTTAAAACGTAATAAGGTTCAATTTGCATACCATTAAACATCATTAGTCAAAAGACGAGTACTTAGAGCTCTTTCGACTTGTCTGAAGATCGACAATATATTTCAGCAACCTTCAATCATCCTGTGGTCTAGGACGTAATAAGGTTGAATTTGCATACCATTAAACATCATTAGTTAAAAGACGAGTACTTTTCAAACAATAGAATATATTCAATAGAATTGTTAAAGTCTGTCATCGAGAAATGGAGATCAAGCAATAGATAATAGGTCTTAGAATATATTCAATAGAATTGTTCAAGTCTGTCATTGAGAAATTGACATCAAGCAATAGATAATAGGTCTCGCTCAGAGGAGCTCTTTTCACTGGACTGAAGATCGACAATATATTTCACCAACCCTCAAACATCCTGTGGTCTATGACGTAATAAGGTTGCACTTGCATAGAGATCTATTTTGAAATGGATGCCTACGTCTTTAAGTATACAATAGAAATGCATGAAATCATCAAAGTTGGCTCTTTATAGTTCCACAATTTGATCTCTACTGTATTAACTTTGTTCCAAATTCAGTCAAATAGATCAAAGTCTATAATGATCCCCCATGCTATAAACAAATTAAAGGCAGTATAGAAACAAATAAAATTGGCTCTCTGAAGAAGGGAGCTCTCTAGCAAAAACTTAAGTGTTAAGTCAATTCTGATTATACCATTGGACGCGCCTTGATATTTTACATTATATGGGACAAAAAACTTTAAACAATACGAAAAATATCAAAATTTGCCATCATGACAAAAAGTGTGATACCAGCTTTATTGTTGCATATTCAATATTTTGATTATTTACTATAAACCATCATTCCTCAACTTTTGAATACCTTTTTTACGTACCTAATGGCAAGAATAATTTAGTCAAAATCAATATTTAAAGGCATCTATCAGCCAGCATCTAGGGCTCGTTGAATACACCAGTTCCCGTTAGCGAGTTGTACAATGTGGGTGTCCACGTAGGTTCCTGATGCTGGTTATTTTTCCGGCCCAATACCAGGCTGGGTGAAGTCAATGTGGGTAGCTGGTTTGAAAGTTTCCAGCGAATGGAAGGTGAAACCCCCGTCTTGAATGACCAATAGATGTTAAAGAGACGTTAAGCCATTTTTTTTTTAAAAAAAGACATCTATCAATTATAATTTTTTCTTGTTTATTTCCCCAAAGTTTACCCAATGATCTATGATAATGTTTTTTAAAAGTATTAACGATTCAAATGAAAGAATTATTAAATTTCAGAGAGCCTCCGACGTTAACCACTCAGTCGCACTGGCCATCGGCAAGTTAACGATATACCTTAAGGAAAGATGGTTACATCACAATGGCTTTTTTTTTTGGCAACAGTTCAATTTATTTTATCGTGCAGAACTCGTAAATCTGCTTGCATTGGACAACAAATTATCACTCAATAGTCGAATTTTATTTTATTGAATAAAGGATTATTCTGGTTTCCTTCGCATTTTATTTCGTAAAGAATTTTGGAAGCAAGATTGTGAAAACAGCTGATTATTCCTTTTTTTATTTACCAATTTGGCCACTAGAGGCAGCGTTCTCACCTCAAAAGATGGGTCTGGAANGCAATACATTAGCGTTTTGACTGAGATAGCATTCAGCAACACATTAGCATTTTGACTGAGATAGCATTCAGCAACACATTAGCATTTTGACTGAGATAGCATTCAGCAACACATTAGCATTTTGACTGAGATAGCATTCAGCAACACATTAGCATTTTGACTGAGATAGCATTCAGCAACACATTAGCATTTTGACTGAGATAGCATTCAGCAACACATTAGCATTTTGACTGAGATAGCATTCAGCAACACATTAGCATTTTGACTGAGATAGCATTCAGCAACACATTAGCATTTTGAATCACATAGTATTCGGCAACACCCATACCCATTCATAATTTATAATGTAAAGAGGAAGGGGGCGTGGGAGGATTTCATTTCAAGAAAAGGAGGCGCGGTACCAAAAAGATTGGGAACCCCTGCTCGTGAGTATGTTTGTTTATCTGTGATGTGTTTGTCCGTTAGATACTTTACTGTATAAGCTAAATCCATAATATCAATGCTTCTTAATTATAAGCCTAAAAGTAAACAATGTCTGATCTTGACATTAATGTTTCAGGTTGGTGATTGCACAATTTTTCTGTCAACATTAAAAATAATACCTAATAGTCATATTTTGATAACAGAGGATAGTTGTATTTTGATTACATAATTAATATGAAACAATTCTTTCGATTTTTTTTTTTGAGTAAAAATGGTCGGTCTTTTTCCTTTCCATCTTACATGTTTTTAAGTGATAATTTGAAAACAGTGTTACTATGTAATCCGCGGTTCATGTGGTGTTACTATGTAATCCTTGATTCATGTGATGTTTTTACCTATGTAATCCGCGGTTCATGTGGTGTTACTATGTAATCCTTGATTCATGTGTTATTACCTATGTAATCCATGGTTAATGTGGTGTTACTATGTAATCCCTGATTCATGTGTTTTTACCTATGTAATCCACGGTTCATGTGGTGTTACTATGTAATCCTTGATTCATGTGATGTTTTTACCTATGTAATCCGCGGTTCATGTGGTGTTACTATGTAATTCTTGATTCATGTGTTATTACCTATGTAATCCATGGTTCATGTGGTGTTACTATGTAATCCCTGATTCATGTGTTTTTACCTATGTAATCCATGATTTTCAATGATAAACCTTTGGAATAGAGATAGACCAAATTTCAAATTTTGTACGCCAGTCTCCGGGTCCTCGTATTACCATAATTTCTGGTCCATGCGGTTTCCATGTAGTTCTCGTATTTCCGTAGTTCATTTGTAGTTCATTTGTGGTGTTACTATGTAGTCCTTGGGCTCCTCTAGCTCTGGGTTTAAAGTGGTCTCTGTTTATTTAACACATGATACAAAGTACAGACATGATAATATCTACTTAAGCATTCCTCCTCAATGACACCGACTATACTTTGAAATGTTCTGATACGTCTATTATTTAATTACCTATTTACTGCGTATTAGATTGTCTTTAGATGTTAACTGATGATCAATTCTTAAGTTAGATGTTAACTGATGATCAATTCTTATGTTAGATGTTAACTGATGATCAATTCTTAAGTTAGATGTTAACTGATGATCAATTCTCAAGTTAGATGTTAACTAAAAAGTCTATTCATTTTGAGAATTGAAATGAATTGACTTTTCAATTCTCAAAATGAAAAAGTCTAACGACGAAAATTAAAATATTTTTTAAAAAAAATTTCCTTCAAGAAAAAATGTTTTTAAGTGAGTAAGTGTTGTGCATAGCATGAAGCTATGAAAATATCATCAGAGATAGGACAGGTTGTAGGCTTGCACATGCAAAGGCGGATGATCAGTTCAAGATCAGTAATGCTAATTTAAACCTCATCACCAGTCAGGGTCTATGGTACGTTGAATACACCAGTTCCCGGTAGATCACTGAAGTTAAGCAACGTCCAGCGAGGTTGTACCATGTGGGTGTCCACGTGGGTTGGCGCCCTCGTGATGCTGGCTAATTTTGCCGGCCGCTGGGTGAGGTCAATGTGGGTAGCTGGTTTGCAAGTTTTTTATTTTTATTCAGTAATATGTAGATGTTAAAGAAAGAGACGTTAAGCCAATTTTTTTTTTTAAAAAAACGTGCATTTTTCAGTATTTTAGTATTACACAATTATCTGTGTTATATTTCAGTAATCATTTTAATCGCGCGAGTGTACCAAAATGGATTGCTTTTTAGTTAAATAAAACAATAAATTCAGTCCACTTCTCCAAAAATGAAATACAAATAATTGTTTTTTGATGACTAGGCGCAAAGAAGAAAAAAACAGGTTCCAAGTTTTGGAGAAGAAATACAGAATTATCGTGGATTTAAAAATAGACCTCATTTTGTTCGGTCAATTAATGAATCTCTCAGGTGGTTTATGATTTGACACAAATAAATAATTCTTCAATGTAATAATAGATTGAGGCAAAGATACGTTGAATACACCAGTTCCCGTCAGATCACTGAATTTAAGCAACATCGGGCGTGGTCAGTACTTGTATGGGTGATTGGGAACACCACGTATCTATGGCTCTTTTTTCCGGGCTCAACCCAGGTTGGGTGAGGTCAATGTGGGTAGCTGGTTTGCAAGCTTCCAGTGAATGGAGGGTTGAATGACCAATAGATGTTAAAGAGACGTAAAAAAAATGCTTGCAAATGCAAAGGCGGATGATCAGTTAGTGTTAATTCAAAACTCATCACGGTAACGTGCCTTTTTTTAGTATTTCAATGTTACACAATTATCTGTGTTATATTTCAATAAAATAATAATCGCGCGAGTGTACCAAAAAGAATTACTTTTTAATTAAATAAAACATTTAATTCAGTTTACTTCTCCAAAAATGAAAGACAAATACTGGTTTTTTGATGACATTCAATTTTTTTGGTAACAGAAGCAAAGAAAAAAGAAATGTCATGAGAGTACTTCGCACCAGGTGTGTAGACATGTTCCAAATTTGAAAAAAAAAAAAAATACAGAAAAATCGTGGAGTTAAAAGTACACCTGCCAACGATCATACCACGTTGAATACACCAGTTCCCGTCAGATCACTGAAGTTAAGCAACGTCGGGCGTGGTCGGTACTTGGATGGGCGACTGCTTGGAAACACCACGTATCGTTGGCTCTTTTTTCCGATCCAACCCAGGTTGGGTGAGGTCAAATGTGGGTAGCTGGTTTCCAAGTTTCCAGCGAATGGAGGATATTAAAACCCCCGTCTTGAATGAACAATTAAAGAGACGTTAAGCCAAATTAAAAAAAAAAAAATAGACCTCATTTTGTTCGGTCAATTAATTAATCTCTCAGGCGGTTTATGATTTGACACAAATAAATAAATTTTCGATGTAATAATAGATTGATGAACTTTTTGCTCATCAATATTTTCTTGATTGAGTAATTTATGGATGATAGATGATGAGTTCAGTGAGCGAGTAGAACTTTAGGAATGGGACACTCTCATGACATAAAGATGCGAAAATCCGACAAGCCTATATTAATAGATAAAATTTTCCTGATCAATAAAATTATTGATCAATAAAATTATTGATTAAGTTAAGATCACTTTTATTTGCTGAGATATTTCGTTGGTAGACAGAGGACGTAGAAATTTATTGATGTTTATTTATAAGTCCATCAGAAAGTGAGGCAAATCCTATAAAAGCTATCGATTTGTCATAAAAATAAAATCAACTTTACATGAATCACACAATTAAAATCGAGTATAAAGAATCATAAAAAATTAAGTGTGTCAAAGTCTACTACATTTTATTGATTTAAGTAATCAAATCATACAGCGTGGTCCAGGCAACTCATATTCTTTGAGGTAGTATGTCACACAGCGTGGTCCAGGCAACTCATATTCTTTGAGGTAGGTATGTCATACAGC
Organism: Pachypsylla venusta; assembly: GCA_012654025.1. Classification (NCBI taxonomy): domain Eukaryota; kingdom Metazoa; phylum Arthropoda; class Insecta; order Hemiptera; family Aphalaridae; genus Pachypsylla; species Pachypsylla venusta. Next base: position 136,816 of record JAAEEI010039801.1, read on the forward strand.
GTGGTCCACGCAACTCATATTCTCTAAGGTAATATGACATACAGCGTGATCCAGACAACTCATATTCTCTGAGGTAGGTATGCCATACAGCGTTGTCCAGGCAACTCATATTCTCTGAGGTAGGTATGCCATACAGCGTGGTCCAAGTCCAGGCAACTCATATTCTCTGAGGTAGTATGACATACAGCGTGGCCCAGGCAACTCATATTCACTGAGGTAGGTATACCATACGGCGTGGACCAGGCAACTCATATTCTCTGAGGTAGGTATGTCAAACAGGGAGGTCCAGGCAACTCATATTCTCTGAGGTAGTATGACATACAGCGTGGTCCTGCAACTCATATTCTCTGAGGTAGTATGTCTAAATAAAAATCACGAATTTTCTTACAAGTGGACTATTGAATATCCCGCAACAGAAAAACTCTGCCAATGTGACACATGGGTTTATTATTTTGCTGGCTAAAAAAATACCCCCTCCAAAATAAATCTGAGACGTAATTAGACCCTATAAATTTGACCAACATACCAAATTTTATTAAATTCTATGGCTCTTACCATTCTGTTTTTAGACAGGATTAATGAAAACCGCTGAAAAGCTGTAAAACCCGCCAGCAGTATATTTAATTGCACCCTCCCCCCCCCCCAAAAAAAAAANTCCCCCCCCCAAAAAAAAATAATTGAGCTTACTGAGACCCCAAATATGACACACACACAAAATTTCAAACCTCTAGTTTTTACCATTCTCCTTCTAGATGGCAATATTGAAAACCGCTAAAAAGCGGCAAAAACGGCCAAAAGAATATTTGATCGCACCCAAAAGTTTCGGAACACAATTAGAGCCCAGATGGGACCTATATACGAAATTTGATCAAAATCGGTCAACGCTAAGCGGATTTTGTTTTATTCGATTTTTGGATTCTAACGTACCTTAAAACGTAAAATACCAAATATTGAGAATTGTATCTATTTTATTTTTCTTTACGATTCCAAATGTTCATTATTAAAAATAATAAACCAAAATGCAGAAAATGGAACCCTAGTATAATGTCACAGAACTCTCTACTTCGAAAGTAGTAGGCTAAAAAGTAACCAGTTGAAATTTGCATTTCAACCAGTTTTGCTTTTTGCTTTAAGTGTAATCAGCGGTTCATGTGGTGTTACTATGTAATCCGCGGTTCATGTGGTGTTACTATGTAATCCGCGGTTCATGTGGTGTTACTATGTAATCCGCGGTTCATGTGGTGTTACTATGTAATCCGCGGTTCATGTGGTGTTACTATGTAATCCGCGGTTCATGTGGTGTTACTATGTAATCCGCGGTTCATGTGGTGTTACTATGTAATCCGCGGTTCATGTGGTGTTACTATGTAATCCGCGGTTCATGTGGTGTTACTATGTAATCCGCGGTTCATGTGGTGTTACTATGTAATCCGCGGTTCATGTGGTGTTACTATGTAATCCGCGGTTCANAAGTTAGATGTTAACTGATGATCAATTCTTATAAGTTCTTGAAAACAAGTTAATAGATAATGGCACACTGCCCTCATAGATAGACATGACATTATTTTCAAACCGGTCACCGCACCGGTAAGGATAAAATTATTTCAAACTACTTTTGATAAAATCAAACGGTTCAATGATTTTATTAAATCAGGTATGTCAAGTACATAACCAAATAAATCAATAAGGTATTAGATAAATCAGCACGAGGAAAATTTCTAGCTATGGACTTAGGCGAGCAAAAAATGTCACACTTTACTTCTTTAAAATCTAAGGCAGGGTTCCCAAACTTTTTGGTACCGCGCCTCCCTTTCTTGAAATGAAAGCCTCCCCCCTCTTACATTATAAATTATGAAAGGTTAACTGATCATCAATTCTTAAGTTAGATGTTAACCGATAATCAATTCTTAAGTTAGATGTTAACTGATGATCAATTCTTAAGTTAGATGTTAACTGATCATCAATTCTTAAGTTAGATGTTAACTGATTATCAATACTTCAGTTAGATGTTAACTGATTATCAATACTTCAGTTAGATGTTAACTGATTATCAATACTTCAGTTAGATGTTAACTGATGATCAATTTTTAATTTAGATGTTAACTGATCATCAATTCTTAAGTTAAATGTTAACTGATCATCAATTCTTAAGTTAGATGTTAATTGATGATCAATTCTTAAGTTAGATGTTAACTGATCAACAATTCTTAAGTTAGATGTTAACTGATCATCAATTCTTAAGTTAGATGTTAACTGATCATCAATTCTTACGTTAGATGTTAACTGATCATCAATTCAAGTTAGATGTTAACTGATCATCAATTCTTAAGTTAGATGTTAACTGATCATCAATTCAAGTTAGATCTTAACTGTTGATCAATTTTTAAGTTAGATGTTAACTGATGATCAATTCTTATGTTAGATGTTAACTGATGATCAATTCTTAAGTTAGATGTTAATTGATGATCAATTCTTAAGTTAGATGTTCACTGATCATCAATTCTTAAGTTAGATGTTAACTGATAATCAATTCTTAAGTTAGATGTTAACTGATGATCAATTCTTATGTTAGACTTATACGAGCAAAAAATGTCACACTTTACTTCTTTAACATCTAAGGCAGGGTTCCCAAACTTTTTGGTACCGCGTCTCCCTTTCTTGAAATGAAAGCCTCCCCCCTCTTACATTATAAATTATGAAAGGTTATGGGTGTTGCTGAATGCTATTTTATTCAAATTGGTGAATGCTATCTCATTCAAATTTTCTAAACATCATGTTCAATAAAATCACCTTTGTAAAAAAAAATTGTGTACATACATTTTAACTAAATGATAATAATTCAACTGGTCTCGCCTCGCCCCCCCCCTCTTGGCTTGCCTTCACGCCCCCCCAGTTTGGGAACCTCTGATCTAAGGTCACACGGAGAGATTACTCTCAATTC